>JBCJKH010029523.1:0-25766 GCA_039877255.1 Loriculus beryllinus | reverse complement strand
TTTTTCCTTTCCTCTTTTCTTTTCTTTTTTTCTTTTTCCTTTCCTCTTTTCTTTTCCTTTCTTTTCTTTTCCTTTCTCCATACATACTTGCCTATTCTTTTCTTTCCTCCCTATCAGGAACATCCTGACTATACAGCTGTCCTCACCAGCGACTTCTCTCTGTTGAATAAAACTGATACCTTTAGAACCAATGCTCGGTTGCAAATACTTGAAATCCTCTTACATTTTTCTTTGACTCTTTTAGGTACTGGACCAGATGGTAGAATCACAAAGAAAGATGTGGAGTCATTTGTGCCATCAAAGGTTGCTCCAGTGAGTAGGCATGAGATCTCTAAGAGTAGAGACTTGATTATAGTGATGGAAATGCTCTGTAGAAGTGCAATTAATATATGGATATGTTATCACTGAATTGGTTGGACTATGATGCTGTGTGGGCTATGGTGACTGTTGGGTTGTAAAGTTTAATCTGTCAGATACACGGATGAAGTTTTCTTCCTTTGTTTGTCCTCTGACATTTAATAATCAAATACAGGACTTAGAACCTAGTGGATACTGGAGAGTTGAGCCTAGAGAGTAGAAATATCTGCTGCTCTAAAGCAAGAGGCAGCTTAGCCTCAGCACTTGTCCCACATAGTGAGTTACTCTGCAGAACTGATATTTCAATAGTACTATGAATTATGCTATCTTTTTCTGATTGCAGGCTCCAGCAGTAGGGGCAGTTCCTGCAGCTGCTGCAGTTGCAGCAGCACCAGTGGGGACCTTCACAGATATCCCTATCAGCAACATTCGGAAGGTAAGATTTTATTCCTTTCTGAGAATTCTTTGCAGTATAGAATTTTCCAAATTAATTTATTTTGATTTCTTCTACCCTCAGGTCATTGCTCAGCGGTTGATGCAGTCTAAACAAACAATACCTCACTATTACCTTTCTATTGATATAAATATGGGAGAAGTACTGGTGCTAAGGAAAGAACTCAATGAGGTAAAGCATTTAGGCATGGTGAGATTGTGTGCCTGGGGAGAGCTGCATTCTTTCACAAGTTTACCTGCCTGGCTTTTTGGTGATACGCCATTTTGTCTTGGAAAAAATAGTCTTTTCAGTGCCTTTTCTACCTGTTGTGCCTCAGTTCTGGACTGTCTGTGATAGAATGAGACTTTTTTACCCAGGCACAGTGCACTGATTTCTGTCTTCCCCAACAAAGCCACTTTACATGGCTCTGTGTTGTTTAGTTCTTCCAGCTGGGAAGTTGGACAAAAGGGAACAAACGTTTTAGGAATAAAAAGGGTAGAAAATTTAAGTCAAATAATAATTCTAAGTCAAGTTTGGGGAAAATACAGACATTAAAAAAGGTTGTACCTTCTTAAATTATAAGAGGTACCTCCTAAACTATCTTGGCACTTCAAATATTAATGTTTACAAGTAGCGAGTTTGTTTTCTAACAGTTTCTTTAAACAAGCCTGCATGGTAGTGACTATCCAAGTTAATTGAGGTAATGTGTAAGAGACAAACTGACACTTCTGTATCTCTTTATTTACAGATGGTCTCAGGTAACACTAAGCTTTCTGTCAATGACTTCATAATTAAAGCTTCTGCTCTGGCTTGCTTGAAGGTGCCTGAGGCAAATTCTTCATGGATGGACACAGTTATCAGGCAGTAAGTTAATGGTACAGTCAAAGCCAGAAACTATTCAGTAGCCTCATGGCAAACCAGCAGATCTTCTGGTGGGATTTAGAGGAAGGGGAACAGATATAATGCAAAGGTTGAGAGGCTTTTGTTGAAGTGCTAAGAACTTTGCATCCATGGCCAGTGTGCAAGGTGAAATAACTTGCAAAATTAATATTAATTTAGAGTTGTCCAAACAGTTCTGAAAATTACTGTCTTTGTTACCATGCTAGAGTAACTAGCATCTCCTTTGTGTCTTGCAGAAATCATGTGGTGGATGTTAGCGTTGCAGTTAATACTCCTGCAGGGCTTATAACCCCTATTGTGTTTAATGCACATATAAAGGGCCTGGCTTCCATTAGTAAGGATGTGGTTTCTTTGGCAGCTAAAGCCCGAGAAGGTAAACTGCAACCTCATGAATTCCAGGTGAGAAACTCAAATCGCTGTTAAACATTACTGCCCTTGACTTCTGTTCAGAAGTCCTGCTTAGAATGAGCAAACCCTGTTCTGTGATGTTTTAGCCATATTTGTTAATATTCCACGTGAAATAGCTTTTGTGAGTTTGACTATGAATGTGTTTTTCTTGTAGGGTGGTACTTTCACAATTTCCAATTTAGGAATGTATGGGATTAAGAATTTCTCTGCTATAATCAATCCACCTCAAGCCTGCATCCTTGCAGTTGGCTCCTCAGAGAAAAGGCTAGTGCCAGCTGATAATGAGAAAGGGTAGGTGTGCATTCTGCATATACTGAACTTCTGATTTCAAAAAGTTGATACACTGCTTTCATGACTACCTGAAGTACAGTGAGATCTTCTATAAAGGGGTCACACAGGTTGAAGAGAAATGCAGTGACTGATGAATGACCTGCCATACACTTTTCTTGCAACTTCTTTGCAAGTTAAGGAGAAGCTGTTTCTTTCTTTGAGGCCTAGTCTGAGATCCACAACAGTTTAGGCACCTGTTCCTCTTTAACAATTTGTTAAAATTTGTATTTAAGAAAAAACCTAAGGGAGGAATTATAATTCAAGTATCTTGTATATAACATTGCCTTTGTTGAAGATTGAATTTGTGTAGATCCAGGAAAATGTTTTGGGTTATTTAAATGTGTTAACAGTCTGTCACTGACACATGGGGAAGCTCAAGGTTATTTGGTAAAATGGCTGTTTGTCTTCGATTGTGTGAGGCTGTTCTTGTGATTCAAGGATAGATGAGCTTCCTGTCCTAAAGGGAACATACAAATGTGTTTCTTAATTGTACAAAAGGAATTGATATGATTCTGCTGTATGATGTAATCTTTTTCAGAAGTTCAGAGGGAGAAACATCTGCTGTCAAGCACCAACTGTTACTGCTGGTTCCCTGATAAAAGCTATTTTTGCTTTGTTACTGGCACTGACTTCCAGAGGATTGTATTAACCTTTTCTTTCTTCCCTCTTTCAGATTTGATGTGGCCAGTATGATGTCCGTTACACTTAGCTGTGACCATCGTGTTGTAGATGGAGCAGTTGGAGCACAGTGGCTTGCTGAATTCAAGAATTTCCTTGAAAAGCCAGTAACCATGCTGCTATAATTTAACCATGCAAGCAAAGTTTTTCTGGATCACACTGTTTTGTTTTAAACAAGCTATTTAGACGTGAGTGTTCAGACTTATTAAAATGAGTTCCTTTTTTATTTTAAATATGTATTATATTATCTGGTAATGTTATTACCAGTCTGTACAGAAAAAGTTTGCAAAAGTGCTTTTCAGAGCAATATTACAGTTATACTGTATTTTTATACAGTTAACTTGCAAACTCTTCCACATCAGAGTTAAGCATCCCAGATTTAAAAGTTATCCAGGCAGTACACATACTGCCATCTGCTTCTAAACTAGGGTGACCAGGGAGGTGGGAAGTGCACACCAAGAAATTTCATCACCTCTGTTCTTATTAATTTGAATTATAAGCATCTCTTCACAGGAGTTCAGGTGAGATGGTAACTGAAACGTACAAGTTAGTAAAAGGTGGATTCCCTTACTGTCCTGTTCTGCTGGGATGGGTAGTATGACATGCACTAAGGGACTGAAGCGCCCGGGAATAGTTTCTCAAAGGCCAAGTACTAGCATTCCAAATCTCTCTTTGGAATTTAGCACTGGTCTGGACCTTCTCAGCTATGTGATCCCTTTTGAGCACTTTAAGGTGAAAGAGCACTGATATCTGTGGGGTCACAGCTCTCAGATACCACAGGGAGTGCTTATCTCCTCGTGGACTTATACTTACATGTGCTTACTGTATGAAAACTCTAATTGCTGTTCCTCTTGTTAATATCAGGCTAGGATGCCATGGAAAGTAACCATTTTGCAGAATGTTTAAGAGAATCTGTGTTCTGGAACCCACTATAGGCAAATTACACACGCTAATAATCCCATCAGCGGATATTAATCCTGTGATGACTCAAATGTTTGGAATTTTTTTCCAGACATTCTGACATAGGAATGTCTGAGTTAGTCACTGGTACTGTGGTTCTGCTGTGAATTGTCTGTGTAGTTCCAGCCTCAGTAGGCTGCAAAATGTGCTACCGTATGTATATTGTATGTAAAATGCTTCGATAGTTTGTTGGACTTGTGTCCAGTTACCCCAGTCATTGTATCTTCAAAAGGGTGCAGTGCTGAACATTCTTAAGCTCCATTTTCCACATGGAAATCTTAATGGGAAAAGGATGGCTGTATAGCAATTACAAAGTGTCCAGGAGAATTACAAGGGGGTAGAAGTCTAAAAAAAAAGGAAAGGAAAAGGTTAAGCTGTTCTGTTATTCTGTATATTGCATTAAGTACTGTCTCCTGTAAAGTTCTACAACGTTCACTAAAGATACAGGAAGAAAATACTATGGAAATTAAATATTTTTGTGGGAACTGTTTAATGTCTGGTTGCTGTGATCCCTGGTTTTCATGCCTGGCTTAAGCAAAAAGGTGCACTAAAGGTTTAGCTTTTCTTTAATGTTCTAAAATATCTTGGTTCCAGACTTGGTCTAGTGAACCTATGTTCTGTTAAATGTTTGGAATTGACAACTACTAAAACATCTTCCAGTGCTTTTGTATTCAGTTATGTGTGGCTTACTGTACTGCTATAGCACAATCAGAGCTGTTGGGCCTATCAGTCTGATCATGAAACTCACTCTATTAACCTTAAATTGTAATTACAAATGTTCCAAAACAATACATGCTTTATTAGTATCATGTAGCAGGGAACTTGGATCTTCCTGGCTTCCTTGCAGCAGCGCACCTCAAATTCTCGTTACAGAGACCTTTCACTCTGGAACACTTGTAACTCAAAAAGCCCTGCCCAGTGCTTGTGCACTGAGTGCTGATAGTGACTTCTGGTCCTGCTTGCATCCTGCAGCAGGCCAGCTCAGCTCATGCAGTGGTGGAATTTCACCTTGGACTTGCACCTATAACCACTGAAGAGTGTCCCAATGCAGCCAGGAATCTCTTTGAAGCAGAGAATGGGGAAAGCTAGGAGTTAACTGCACTTTCATCAGTCTGTATTTTAAAGTTGCAACACAAAACCAATTTGGCTGTTTCCGTATCTGATCTGATGAGTATCAGTACAGAAGCATGGTTGTAATGCACATGTTGTAAGCCATAAGAATGACATGCTACCAAATCAATCATGAAAATAAGATCACTTAAACTTTGTTTGTCCCTGTGCCTATTCTAGTCATGCTTAGTAAATCCTTGAAGCTGTTTTGTGTTGCTTTTTGTTGCTTTGTATTACTTTGTATTTTGTGTATTACTGTAAAATAATGCAGGTGGGTTTTCCTAGTTGAAGTGCTGCAAGATTGTTTTTGGTTGCTAGCTTCACTCCAAGCATTCCTGAGCTTTGAATCTGTAGATGTTGTTTTGAATGGTACAGAATAGGTCTGGTTTTTGTGGTCTCATTCAGAGATTACAAAACCAGTAAGAACTAAGGTCAAACATATTCAGTGGACTACAAAGCCTATTCCTGTTAAAATCAGCAGGGATTGTCCTAAAGAGACTGAGAACACCATGCAGGGCAATTTGTAGATACGTGTGTGACACACCTCTGCTGGTTGTTCCAGTATTAAACACATGTGAGACCTGCAATAACCGTGTTTATTCAGTAATCAATTTATTCCACTAAAACATTTCACAACTGTTACTGCTGTAACTTAAGGCAAAATGAATGATATGGTAAAGTATGTGTGCATTTATGGTCTTTTACTACAGATGTTAACATATTCAAGTCACTCCTTGAATATTTGCTATCTTTAAACTTATTTTTGTCCTAACTTTTGTGGTGTTAATGTTCCTTCAGACTTCCTTTTCTACATGCATTCAAGGTATTCACCCCTGAAGATCAGAAGGTCAATTTAAAGAAACCCAGCTCATCACCATCTAAAAGTTAGGATTCTCATTCTCAGCTTTTTTTTCTTGTTCTGGCATCTTTGAACATAACTGGACAGAATGCTGCCTTTAAGGATCTGGCTTGGCAACCAGCACTGTGATAAACAATATCCGTTTCCCTTTGTTAAATACTGCTGTTGTTGTTTCTTCATCCACCAATTCTGGCAGCTCTAGTTGTAATTTATATTTTCCAGGGACTTCAATGACTATGTCATCCTGAACCAAGAAAATTAAAATACTTGGTTAACTATTTGACAATGAATTAGCAGTGAGCATTTCTAGGAATTGGATACTAGACAGAAAACAGGATTGTTATTTCTGCTAGCTTACCTTTGAAATTCTCAGATCACACTCAGAAACAGAGCTAACCTTAGGCAATTCAATTCTGAGTTCAATTTTGAGTGGTTTCTTGTTTGCATCCTTTACAGTGATAATTTCATAGACAGGCGTACTGAGGTTCTCTGGCATCTCAGTGCTAGCAATTTCCTCTATCAGATGCCCTTTAGACTGCATCACATGTTCTTCCTTCAGCAGGACCGAAGCATTGCTGCAGTCCTCAGCTTCCATAGTGTGTAGCAGCTCCTCAAGTGTTAGTTCTTTCAAGAAAAGGAAATTTTTCACACATATCACTCAGTTACAGAAGTGTAATGGTATGACACTTGACTAATACAGTTTTAACTGTAACTAATTGGCATTAACAGTTTTGTCAGTTGAAGGCTGTTACTGGCAGTTTTCCTTCGCCCACAATTTTGTTATATTGCCAGTGGGTTAAAAGTTATTGTTTTCAGACTACTAGTTACAGCAGCAATCCCTTTTACTCAGGTTAGGGCAAAAGAAACTTGAGCACCTCAAAGGATTAAATGCTAAGAGTGTTCCCATGTTTAATGGATATAAAAAAAGGGAAAATGCTGTTTCAGTGTCACTATGTTTTCTCACTTGTAAAACGCCAGAGATAAATGCAAATAGGGCAGCAGGGTTAAACTACTGTCTGGTATGAATACTTCTGACTTGGAAGCCTTTGGTTTATGCTTAAGGCAAGAACTGGGTTACAGATGAGGCTTGTGTAAATTTGTTTGAGAATCTAATAGGTCAAAGGAAAGCAACTGCGTATCTCTACATACCCTTCTTTGTGTTCTGACTGAGATGTGGACTTGGCCTCTGCCTTCCTCTCAGACGTTGCTGCATCGTTTCCAGGCTTCCCTTCAATTTGAATGATTCAATGGTGTACAGATGAGAAAGAGTAAGGTTGCATCGTTCCTCAATAAATTTAAGTGTCAAATGGATCAAGTGCTCCATTTTCTCTGGGTTTTCTTGTCCCCTCTGAAGAACATCTGGGTTATATGCAGTATCTATAATGCTGTAAAGGTCTATAAAAGTAAGTTATGTGTCAGAATTATTGTGCCAGTGTTCTTTATAGTCACTTGATTTTAAGAGCAAAGGAAACTAATTCGTGACTTCTGGGCAGAGCTGACTCTTATCAGCCTCATCTAGAGAAACACCCCGAGCCAAGAGCTGGCGACGGCACAGCACCACCCCCTGTTACAGCGACAGACTCCGTGTGATCGCCACGCAATGCAGTAGTGCAGGAAGAAATGCATCCGGGGCGAGGCGCAACTCTTTCGGGACGTACCTCCTCCGCCAGATACTTCTTCTAGCGGCCCCGCACTGACAGGTGTGGGGTCAGCGGGGCCTTTAGGTGCCGGGACCCTTTTCCAGCTGCAGACATTGATGAACAGCGGCCTCCCGACACCACCCTGTAAGAGACCGAGCCGCGGCTGAGCGCACCGCCCCGCGACCCCCGAGCGGGAGGCCGCGACCCCGACCCTGCGCACCCACCGCGGGACGCGCCTGCAGGCACAGGTGAGGCTCTGGGGGAGCGCAGAACAGCTCGGCCTCTGCGCGCTGCTGCTGCAGGAGCCGGCGGTAGGCCTGGGGCTCGTTCTCTGCCATTTCGTCCAGCAGCGACCAGAGTTGCGCGGCCCCCTCTAGCGCCGCGCCCGCCATGGCTGCCTCCGGTCGCCTAGCAACGGCCGCCGGAAAGGCGGGGCTCAGCGGGTCCGTCGCTTTCCTCGTCCGCCCGCTGCTTCCGCGCGTTCTGGCTCCGCGGCCGCTCTCGCCCTGAGCCCCGTGGCTCCGCGGCGGAGCTAGGAGCTGCCCGCCTCCCCCCGGAGCCGCCGCGGGACCCCTGCGCCCCGGGGCCCCGGCGTGTGCTACCAGGAGGAGACACTGTGCGGGGACCACGTCCGGTCGGGAGCCGAGTGCAGGCCCGGCCGCTCACCGCCTGCGGGGGTGCCCCGGTGAGCGGGCCCGGGGGTGCCGGTGGGGCCGGCGTCTGCGGGGCCGTGTAGGGCGAGAGGATGTCCCGGGTGCCGGTGGGGAAGGTGCTGTTGAGGAACGTCATCCGGCACACGGGCGCGCACAACAAGGTACGGCCGGGGACGGTGGGGACTGCCGGCCTTGGCGGCCCCTTGTACCCTCTCTCTGCGGTGACTCTTCCGCCTGACTCTGCCCCGTGCCTGCTTCTGCGGCCCGCTTTTGTCTGCGGGTGCGAGTGCAGGCGCCCTGGGCATCACCTGGGGGTTGCTCCGAGGCTCGGGACAGCTGGTGCTTCCCCGGTCGTGCGGAGCGGGCAGTGGGGCAGACGGATTGCCCGGGTTGTGATAGACATGGGGAGACCACAGAGGAAAGGAACTTGTTGAAATCAGCAGCGAAAACACTATTAGTCTCGATTTCAGTTTAACCTGGTTTTGAGTTCTTGTCCTGGGAACGTGCGTATTGTCCGACTGCTACTGCTAAACCCAGGACATTATTTAGATAGATAGATAGATAGATAGATAGATAGATAGATAGATAGATAGATAGATAATGTGTGTATGTGTATATATATTCGCCTATAAAATTTGTGCCATGGAACATATTCTCTCAGGACTTTAATGAAAACTGGGGTTTGCTTTTTTAAAAGTAGTAAGTCTTTTTTCTTGTACTGTGTATGTATCGTTAATTGCATCAAAGAATTTCAACTTTGTGTTAATGTGTACAGGCAGTATTTTAGTGCCAGGTTAAGAAACTCGCATTAACTTTAGCAAACTCTTTAATGAATTCCTGACATAATTCAGCAGCTCTAACTCGTTTGTTTCATATGTTTATAAAATTACTTACTTACTGTCAGTGTCCATAAACGTGTTAAACCATGCAGTATTTCCATGCTGTGTCTTATTAGCTTGTCATGTAACTTCTCATTTCGTCTTGGTCCTTCCAGATGATATTTATATACTGAATTCTCTAACAGTATGTATGTTTAGGGTGGTAATGAATAACAAGGCGGGGTAGCCAGAACAGATGAGATAGCAAAATCAGGCAAACCCACCATTTCTGATGCTGTTATCCTCATGTGCTTTGTCATGATATTACCATCAAGAGGTTTTCCTTTTGGTTGCAGCTAGTAGAAAATAATCTGCTTCAATATGGTAGGAAAGCTTGTTGTGAGTTTTGTTAGCTGGAGTGTTGAGATGTTACATGCTACTTGTCTGTAAAGTTTCCCTGTTACTCTTGTTTTCTTTCTGTGACTTTCAGATTCAGGAAGAGACAGAAATGTGGAAAATAAGGGAGTGGGAGAAGCAAACCGAAGAGACTTACTGGAAAAGGCAGAGCAGAATGCTGTCAGACACCTCCAGGTGGGTTTTAGTTGTTTAGAGGAGTTAATTGTCTTGACTTAATTGCTAAGTTGATGAACTCTTGTTTGTTACAACACTTTAGGAGCATTCTTGTAATGAATGTGTATTTACAGTGTATGAAGTCCCACTACAGATACATTTCTTTTCTCCTTAGTAGCTGGTGCAGTGCTGTGTTTGCAACTTCAGTCTGAGGACAATGCTGATAACACACCGATGTTTTTAGTTGTTGTTAAGTAATGCTTAATCCAACCGAGGACATATTCAGTCTCATGGTCTGCCAAGTGAGGAGGGGCATGGGAAGCTTGGAGGAAGCAGAGGCAGGACACCTGACCCAAATCAGCCAAAAGGGAATTCCATACCACAGCACATCATGCCCAGTATAGAAACTGGGGTGAGTTACCCAGAAGGCCCAGATTGCTGCTCGGGTCAAGCTGGGTATCCATCAGTGGTAGCTGAGCAATTGTATTGTACATCACTTGTGTTTATTGTTTTCTTTTCCTTTCCCTTTTTAGTTTTATATTCTTTCCCCTTGTTATTTCCCTTATCAGTAGTATTATTGGTGGTAGCAGTAGTGGTTTTGTATTATACCTTAGTTACTGGACTGTTCTTATCTCAACCCACGGGATTTACATTCTTTCAATTCTCCTTCCCCATCCCTCTGGGAGCTGGGGAGGGGAGTAAAAAAGGGGGAGTGAGCAAGCAGCTGCTTGGTTCTGAGTTAATGGCTGGGCTTAAACCATGACAGTAAGGTTTTGTGAGAGCTGTTAGTGGTGACTCTGTTAAAATGATAGCTGGTCTTCTTGCATAGATGGACATTCAAGGCTTGCTGCATTTTTGTTCCTCTCACTGGGCTAACCTCTTGTTCAGAAATTTTCTGCATCAGAGCTGACAGCTGAAGAACAACTGTTCTCTTCCCACAGCAGCCGGATGCGCAGTGATGGCTTTGATGAGGAAGGCCACAGGCCTGACTGGAAAGCAAAGAACTCACAATTTCTGGACCTAGTTGAAGATGATCTCCTTAGGGCCCGATCCTGGAATAAAAAGCTGTATGAATGTGAAGCCAGCATGCCAGACAGGTCTGTGGGGAATTATGTTCTGTGATTATAATTAATTAAAATACCTTTTGGGACTCATGTACCAAGAAGTTAGTACGTTTGTCTTTCCAGTCCATATTCCTATAAAGTAATGCTTGTTTTTATTTTGAGAGTAAGTAACATATATGAACTTATATAGTGTCACAGGATAAGTGATATGAGTTCAGCTATAGAGTCTGTAAGTCACAGTTATCAGCAAAAGCTCAGCCTTAAGCTTAGCAGCTAAGCTTAGTATTTATTACTTTGCCCAAGGAACTTAAACTTTAGTGCTCTCCAGAGTTATTTTAAAGAAACTTGAATTGAAATTATTCCTGATTAGAAATGGAAAGGAGGCTGAGAACATTGGGTATATTTAAATAGTACAAACCAAATTAGTTATATTTCCTTTGTTTTTTTTTGTTTGAGAAGGTTCTGATAGCCCTTCTTTGCTGTCAAAACACATGTTCATTCTGTGTCTCTTTCTTTTCAGAGTTATATTTTTTCCTTAAATACATTGTCAGTTTCTAATATCTGGTTCTGCTTTCTTACAGATGGGGTCACAGTGGCTATAAAGAGTTATATCCTGAAGAATTCGATACGGATAGGTAAGGCAACTAAGTGTACCTACGTATCTGAAATCTTGCTCTGTAAGGTTATGCAGGGAATTTGTTGAACTGAATTTTGAGTTCTGAGTATGGATCCGCCTTGACTGTAAAGCAACATTGTTTAGTTACAGATACCTGCTGAAGAAATACAGTCCATTAATGTGGTTCCCCCTTGTCTGAGTCTTAGGAGGGGATTGCATCTTTTATAGTAATTAGACTTGCAGCTTGAGCTCAAGTTACTAAAATGCTGTGAATCTGGAAGGCCTTTCTGGGCCAACAGAGTAGTATGCCGAATCCTAATAAGCTCAGTATATGCCCTCTCAAAATGTTCCAGGTTCCCCTTTCCTTTGTAATGTACCTGTGTTTTCTCTGTTTCTCCTTACTTGAAGAATATAAAATATAAAAGCAGCATCCTGAGGAATGGAGACTTAACTGTAAAATAAGATCTAAATAAATCAGAATTAATTATTTTTAAACTAAACTTAACAGAATCATCACATACAATATTTGTCAGGCTTACAAATTTGAAGTAAGCTGCTGTAAATAAGCTTTTGTCACTCAGTGGCTTTCAGTACATATTCTCCTTGGTTCTGGCTCAAATACCGTAAGCAGAGGTATTAATAAGGTGTGAACCCAGGCTGTTACTAAGTACTTGAAACAAAAGTGCAGCTATCTTGTCTGTCAAAGCATCTGCTTTCCTGCTCTAGCCAAATGATGGGCTTGCTTAAAGCTTTGAGACAAGAGAGGTTTAACTGCTATGTGGCTGCCTGTCTGCTTCCTTTTGACGATCCTGTGCTTTTTCTACAGTGACCATCGAGAAGGAGATGACCAAAGTGCTATCAATGGGAAGAAGAAATCTCATCTAGAAAAGCAAACTGCCAGGGAATCGCACAAACGGAAAAAAACAAAGAAATCACACAAAAAGAAACAAAAAAAGCGATCACACAAAAAGCGAAAGAAAAAGAAAAAGGAGCAGGGGAAAACATCATCAGATTCTTCCCAGGAGAGCGAGTGCTCAGAAGAGGAGACCTCAAGCACTCGAAAAGGGAAACACAGGCGCAAGAAAAAGCCCAGGAAAGTACCTGCCAGGGAACCTACCTCCTCTTCTGGGCAGGAAAGTGACTTTTCTCATGCAAGCAGCTCAACCACCAGCAGCTCTGAGGACAGTGAATCTGAGGAGAAAAAAGAGAAACGGCCCCAAAAAAAGAGAAAGAAACGTCACAATTCTGTGTTGGAGAGGCACAGTGAAGTACCGGAGAAGAGGAGCAAGAGGAAGAACTGGAAAGTGGCTGCTGATGAAAAATCAGAGGATAGCTCAGATGAGGACTGATGAGTGTAGTCTGCAGATCAGACAATAAGGTAGAGGACAGAGGCAGGTATTTGTCTTTCAGCACTGCCCCATGGTACAAGTTGTTTTAACACTGTGGTTTATATACATCCTGCCAGCCCATGGGAGAGAAAATGAGCCTTGGCAGCCTGCAGTAGGTGCCCCCTTGCTTTTCATTGACTTGACATTCAGAAAACCGGGGGAGCAGTTGTGTGCCTCACATGTTGGCTAGTCCTGACAACTTTGGATTCTTTTTGTGTGACCTCTGATGCAAGAAAATGTTGCAGGCTGTCTGCAGGGCAAAAACAGGCGTGTTTGCACCAAGGTCTTTTTGTGTTGTTTTGGTTTGTTTTTTTTTTTTTTTTTTCTTAAGTTTTAACAGGTTGCTTTTTTGGGTTACCAAATCAATGACCAAGACTTGCAATAGGAGAAGGGGAGAGACAAAAAGTCTGATAACAGGAAATGTCACTGGGTTTAACCATACAGTAGCTTTGTTTTTCCATCTTCTAACAAAAGCAGACCTTTATGTTGGCATGTACGTGGTCAGGTGGGTACAGAAGGGACATTCCAACTGAAGGTGCAGTGACTCCTTCCATAACGATGAAAAACGCACCAGTGCATTTGTGTATGTTAGACTACTCCCCAAATCCTGGCATGGGCTGGCCATTGTGTCTACCTTCCCTTCATTCTCTCTGGGGGGATGCTGAAACTATTTGTGCTGACAGAGGAGCCTTGGTGGGTACTGTGTTCTATTTCTGGTCTGCCTAATGTATTACTGGAGAAACCGGTACTGGGCCATTCTCCCTGCAGCTGGACAGCCAAGCCTTTTAACAAAATAAACAAATCTAGACACGTTTGATGCTTTTGTCATTGTTTTGGAGTAAAGCCTGGGGACCGAGCACACGCCTGAGAAGTGTAGGTAGTCCTTGTGTCTTCCCTGGCCTGTTTCTGCTTTAACAGACCAAGTGGCTGTGGAAGACTTAGAGGAGGTCCAGTAAGGAAGGCTGGAATGGGCATTAGCCATCTGGGAAAATGTGCTGTGCTGTTGTGATTGTTGTGTCAGTGACCAAGCACAGCTCCAAGTTTAGTCTACACCTAAACAAGTACAAAACAGCCTCGCTGCCCCTAGGTCCTGCTTGCTGTCCCCCTTTTTCACTTCCAAGTGACGAGCCATTCTCTGCATGCTCCTGTCCACTAGCTAACACCAAAGACTTGGAGAAAGCAGTACTGCAGAGTCAGTTTGCTTTCAGCTCTTTCATCGTAGCCACTTTCTGGTCAGTCACGCAATAACAGTGCAGGAGCTTCCCGTACATCATGGGCAATGTCCCAGAAGGTGTTTATTTTGTGTAGCTTCCCTCGTACAAGTAGTTTCCATTCGCCAGCGTGCAGGTGAGGAGCGCCTCGGTTCGCTGTGGTCACTGCTGTGGGTTTGGGTACAACCAACCATCTCGGCAGCGCTCCCGCAGGCCCGGTCGCGGAGGCCCAGAGGCGGCAGGCGCGACTCGCCTTCCAACTGGTAGAGAGACGCGGCGCCGCCGCCGCCGCCCCACCCCCCGCCAGCCCGGATGCGGAAGTGTTGCGACCACGGAGCGGCTTCCGCCTCCGGAGCGCAGTGCCCTTGGGCTGGCTGGGGACGATGGCGGCGCTGGTGCTGCTCCGGGCGGGGCTGGCGGGGCCCCGCGGCGCCCAGATGGGTGAGTGCCGGCCCGCGGGCCCGAGCCTGCCGCCCCTGCGCCTCGCCTCACCCTCCGCGTTGTCTCCGCAGCTCTCCTCGGGAGGACCCTTGGCTGCCGCCCCGCCGTCTTAGCGGCCGTCGCCGATCGGAGCGTTCCGGCCCGACAGAGCCACGGTTCCCCCCAGCAGGGCCACGGTACGTCCCGTGTGTGCGTGTGTCCGCCGGGAGGGGTCTCATCTTCTCCGTGGCCGTTATTCACCAGTCCTCCAGTTCAGCCAAACGGCGCGTTTTTCATGCGCCCGTTACACCCATGTCTGGGCTTGCCGGTTCTTTGAGCCAGGTCAGAGATTTTAAATGTTAGTGTGAGTAACCAAGGGCAGAAAAACCCGACCCATGGCGCAATTTTCCTCGGGTGAGGTAAGGTTACTGGTGTTAACAGAATGTGTTGCCATCGCCTTCGACAGTACTGGTTTCAGTCTGATGCTGCGGCTGTTGATTTGCTCTCTGGCCAGATCTGATTTAAAACGGGTATATGTGATGCTATGCTGCTTGGATTTGAAACTGACCTATGCAGTGTCAGTGTCAAGCATGTAAATGCTGCAAGTCCTTAAGTAGGAGATACTAACTGAATGTTAAAAGTAAATCTTTGCTTATAACAAAGATGATTGGGGGGTTTTGAGTGTGGAAAAAAACCTGAAAGATTTTAAAAGAAAACAGAAGTTTTAACATTTCTTACTGTTCGGTAGCAGCAATAATATGTAAACACTGCAGTTGTGACTTCTCTTTTGAACAGCAGAGCTTCTGATCCACTGGGGTTAATTCTGAGAACTATCATTTGCAGGTAGCAAGTAGTTCTTAGATTGTTTTTTCTCTCTCCATGTGTTAAGACAACAGAAAAATGGTGAAAGATAGCTGTGCCAAGACTAGCTTCTGGTCTGTCAGCTGCACAGTTAAATGAGAAATGTGAGCAGAGGTTAAGGATGTTTTGTAGCCTTTATAATGCAACTTAAAAGTGGAAAAGATGAAGAAATGCTTGTAAGTGGCTTAAGCAGAACTAAGCCATTTCCTTTATTTCTATTCTGGACGTCAAATTAACCACAGACTTCCTGCATGTGCTGTGAAGTGTTCTCAGCCAAAAAAAGGTTGCAGTCTGCCTAGGTCCCTTTGATGTTTTGCTTCAGGTCCTTTGCTTTCCTTCTCTTGTCACTTTTCTAAATTCTCTGTCTTTGCAAAACCAAAGAGACATTTGCATTTTGGTTTAGATGGATGTGTAATATCTGTGTGTTAGATAAGCACATGGAGGGTTTTGTATTATAAGGGTAATTTCACAGAGTCAGATCTTGATGTTTTTAGCCTGGGCTGATGGTTCATTCTGGTTCAAAGTATCGCTTATGATGCTGGGGTTTTGGTTTGCCCCAGAAACTTGTAGATGTTTTGATTTTTATTTATTCCCCCTTCCCCCCCAGTAGCTGCATGCCTCTGAAAAATAAGAGTTGATCACAGAGCTCCCTAACTGGCATTTCTGTTTCCGGAGTCATCTATTCCGTGGTTTGAATTGTAGCTAGTGTCAGTGGAGGACTGAAATCCTTCAGGCTACTTCTAGGCCATATATCACTGTGATGGTCCCAGAAGTTTAATCTGCTGTTTACAGTTTAAAATAGCGCTATTGGTTCCTGGGCGGACCTGTGCACAGAGCTATCATGATGTGCCTTTCACTGGAATTTGCAGTTGTGTCTGTCTGGTTCTGGAAGCTGTTTCTCAAAGGGTGGGAGCAGTAAATAGTGTGTAACAGTAAGGAAATTCACTAGGCAAAAAGGCTTTGCCTTCAGAGATGCTTCTTTCCTGTGATGGTAGACTTGGACCTTAGTCCTGAACTGCAGGTTGTGAAAGTAGGACTGGTGCTTGTTTTGACTTTCCATGTTGAGCTTCTGTTCTTTTGTACTACAAGAAGCTTCTGGTTTTTAACAGCAGCCAAGAGAGGAGTGTATGACCTTTTTGACATGGTAAAATAGATATATATCCTATAGCAGTAATTCAAAGTTATCTAGGTGTTGCTTGGATGAAAGTTTAGTAATCAGATGAGAGAAGATGGCTAGTTGTGCGATGCTGATCAGGATGAGGAATCTGGTTTTAAGGTTACAGCACTTTGAACAGGAACTCTGCACTGAAAAATATCTCTTCTTGCAGGCAGTTCCAAGGCTGCATCTTTGCACTGGACAGGTGAGCGAGCTGTCAGTGCCCTCTTGCTGGGTCTCCTTCCTGCAGCCTACCTGTATCCTGGACCAGCCATGGACTATTCACTGGCTGCAGCCCTTACTCTCCATGGCCACTGGTAAGCACAATAGGTTCTTCAGAATTAAGAGTAAAGTCTGATAGTCAGGATGACTCCTTAAGTCTTAAATCTGTATATGACAGTAAGTCTGTTGGCTCATTTCCTGATCTAGTGTAAAATACCTTACTCTCCCAAGTTCTGTGACAGTCATGGTCTTTGACAAGACTAGTCATACCTTGCCACTAGTCATTCCTTTGCCACTCTTCCTCTCAGTCAGAAGGCAGGATGGATATTACTAAAAAGAAATCTGTAGACATTCTTTAGTGTTGTACACAGCATCTTATTTAAGAGGGCTTCCTTCCCACTGGCTATGTAGAATCTTGATGTTTTTATCTTGTAGAAGATACACCTAAGGGTGTTGCTATGTAGGAAAATTCTCTTGTACTTTCATAGGGCTAGAATATCTTTAAAAGGTAATACTTGGATGAATATTAATTTTATTGCCTTACAGGTCAGATAATCCTTATAGCTGATAGCAGAGGAGTATTGTGTATATTTCTGAAGTGTCTTCTTTCACCTGTTGCTACCTTTTTTGCTTAGGAAATCTTGTCCTAAAGTATTGTCCTGGGTTGAAAATAGTGCTTTAGGTATTTAGGTGGTTATCAGTCCAAACACTAATCTGTGAGTAGACTTACTCGAGATACTTGAGCCATGTTTATTTTGGTGGCATGTAATAAAGGCCTGGTAAAGCCTTGCTCTTGTGTGCCTACAGCAGATCTGCTGTTTCTCACTAAATCTCTTCCTTGTTCTTGGGGACATCGGTCTTTTCCTATGAGGGCTCTTGTGAATTAATGAGCGTGTTGTAAAGTCACACACCACTTTTTCTGAAAAGTCTTAGCATGGCTCAATCTTCTTCTGCCATATAAAAATCTTATGAAAATCCCTTATCAACAGTACAATTGAAGGGCAGCTTGTGAATCCTAAGTTGACTATGATTTATTTATCCACACTTTCAAAGGTTTGAAGTGTGGGTAAGGGCTGGTTTCACTCGTGACCTTATTCTACTGTCCAGTTGTAAAAATAGCTGTAGTAGTTTGAGAGTAGTTGCCTTTCTAGTGCTTCCACATCAGGCTTCTGTTCTGTGTATCTTGGGATTCCTTGTGCCTCTTTTCTTGCTTTTGACTCTTTATGGTATTAGAACCCCATCTAAGTGAAACTGAGCTCAGTGCTCACTTGTAGTGACAACTGCTGCAGCAGGACTTTGAACTTTACTACATCACTAGTGTGTTCTCTTTATCTGTGGGACACAAGCCCTTCAGCTTCAGGTCAGACCAAGGCAAAATCTTAGGAACAAAGTTGTTGCATTAAATATGGATATCTTTTTAACCAGGTTGACACTGTCATTGCACAAAGCAAATACAATTGTCCTTTTGTACAAGAGAACTTGTACAAAATTGTACAAGAGAACTACCGTGTTAGTTTAATAGCATCCTCTGTCTTCCTGTTGCTGGACAGCCTAAACCTGGACGAGAGTTCACTTGTAGTCTGTCAGATGTGGAAAAAAAAATCAAAGTATCCTAATTTTTTGGTTGCAGCTATTTTTTAATCTAAATACACATCCTGGAGTCTTCTGTGTACTTGTGACAATGGCTGATCCCAGAACTACACCTTGCTGATGAAGCAAGAGGGATATTTCCTTTGGTTTCTTTTCTTCAGTCCTTGAAAGTCTGATAAGCTTCCCAGTGTTTCTTGGAGGCAAATTCTAGAGATTCTGTTATCTGAAAGAGCTGTGTTTCCTCAGTATCATTAAGAAACCTCTGAGCCAACATGTATATTTTTTAAAAATGAATAATGGGGTGAATTTCATTAAGAAATGTGCTTTCCTGATTTCATCTTTTTTCTTCTCATTGTTCTGTAGGGGTCTTGGACAGGTTATAACTGACTACGTCCATGGAGATACACCTATTAAACTGGCCAATATGGGTCTGTATGTACTGTCGACCATTACCTTTGCTGGCCTCTGCTACTTTAACTATCATGATGTTGGTATCTGCAAGGCTGTTGCTATGCTGTGGAGCCTCTAAGAAGTGGTGAAGTCCCTGACAAACATGATTGTTCACTGCTGCCTCTGCTTCATCATATTTCTATCAATATGTTTAATGCAAAACAAATTGATAACGAGGGATCCATAGTATCTGCATACTGCAGCAAGTTCAGGACTAGATTTTTAGAAAGAAACATCCAACAGCAGTAAAAATGTTAAAAAGGTAAATTTAAAGTGGATGAACTCCAGGTGAGAGGGATTTGATTTAAGCTGCACTGTAGATTGGGAGGGATTAGTTACATCAATGGCAGACTTATATAGTTGAAGGTAATTTTCGTTGTAATGGCAGCTTTAATGAGTGTATTTCTAAAACAACTCTAGTTTGGTTTCCTACTTTGTAAAATTAACTTGGCTTGTGGAAAATTAAACTTATTTCTGATGTCACAACAACTGAACTGTATGTAGGGCACACTGTAACTCTTTGGACCCTGAGAGTTCATATAGAAAAAGGAGTATTTTTTTCTTAATCCATACAATAAAAAATTTACAGAAATTGTCTGTGCTTCTGAACATTTTTTACTACTTTTGGGTTACCTAAAATGTTTTCTCTGCAGATAGTTATTGCTTTTCTTTTCCCTAAAATCAATTTCAAATACTAATTCATATTGTTACATTACTGTTCATATTGCCACTCTGCATTACTTCATTTTGATGTTATAAAACAAAATACTTACAGGTGACTTAGTACAGAGTTAACGTCCACTAGAAAATACAGAATTGACTTAGAAGAAAATACTTTTGCAGATTAATTTTATGAGCCATAAACAGCATGGGGTTTTCACAGTTTCCCAGGAACGTGTGTGTTCATCTACAGCAGTTGGGGGAGGTTTATTTTCTAAACAAACACTGGTACACATTTTCCTGTGTGACTGAAAAGACACCAAATGTACCCTTTCTGCTTGACGTGAAACTGACGAAGTATTCTTTTCTATGTCTTTATGTTTTAGAGAATTTAAGAGGGGGAAATGGTATTCTGGGTTTTAACTTCTCTATCTTTGACTGTCACAGTAGTTAGAAGAGATTAACTGTTTCCACATTCTCATGGGACTTCTGTGGTTCTATGAATACTAAGAGGAAATGTGGTGTTGCTGTCAGTCTGATTATGCAATAAACAGAGTGAAATACTGTTTGGATTCTACAAGACTTTCTGATTTGAGGTTTTTTTGTTTATGTTTGTTTAATTTGGTTTGGAATTGTTATTTATGTGTTTTCTTAGGTAACCACAGGAAACAAAATGCTAATCTTGTGTTGAGAATTGAGGTGGTTGCTTCTGTTTGAGATGGTCTGATTTAGATAGCAATAGTAACACTCTTTTGTCATAGTGAGGAAGATGCACATGTATGAGTCATGGGTAAGTAGCTCTGTACAGTCTGAGCATGTGTCTTAGAAAGTGTTTGACATTTACTCTTTCGAGACCAAACACAAGATGCATCTGTATGTGGTATTGTGGACAAATGTCTGTTTCATGTCATTTCATCACTCACCTATAATTTATTGTTAACTTTTATGTAAGCCCCCTTACATAAATGCATTTTTTCCTTGGCCCCTCTGAGGACAAACATCCTTATTAAAACTTTAATTGTTCAGGTAAGTTTTTTTAAGCAAAGATTTCCAGTAAGTTAAAAGTTGTTTCTCCTTCAGTTGAAGGTGAGAAAGTCATCACTGTGTAACTGGGATTGATGAAGATGCTCAGGAAATAATCTGGATGTAATAATCTGGATGTAAGAGAGCGTTCATTGGCCAGGTGTATGGTCTGCTTATGAAATCTGTTATTTAAAGTGGTTTTCTCTCCCACCCCAAAACAGGTTTACCTCATCTATGAGTCACCTAATTAGAAAGCTGGCCATACAGCACTATACAGGCATGCACATTCTTGTTTCCTCCATGTGAGGAAATGTCATGTTTCCTCATTCATGTTTCCTCCTCTTCTGACCGGAAAACATTCTGCTGCTTTTTGCCAAGGATTTGAATCTGATTTCCTTTGCAAGATACTTGTTTTTATACTGACTTATGGTAGGGAAAAATATAAAACTGGCTTGCCTCAGATGAGGAAATAATAATAAGATTTCTTTAATAAAAATCCAGAATATATTATAAGACTGTTGCAGTATGGCATAGGTTGTGACTTTCATTCTGACTGAAGTTAAAAACTTATCTTCGTGGTTTCGTCCACTTCATCTTCTCTTGACAGCTTCTTCAAAATTAATTTTCTTAAGTAGCCTTCTTTCTCAAAGGCCAAGAACATTCCTTGTTCTAGTGAGTATTCAAACTTAAATGCTCTGGAGCTACAAGATGTAAATGTCTTTTTGAAAAAGATTATGTTACTTTCACCAGGAATTTCTTTGGGAACTTCTCCTTCCTGAGAAAGAAAAAGGGAATGGTTTAGTCCCAGCACAAGACCTGAACAGTTTTACTTCAGCAGTTTGGATTCTTCATTTTGCCTACTTACACATATGAATGTATGGAAAGATGATACTTACTCTAAATCGAACTGTCATTTTTCCACATTCCTTCTCACAACACATGTAGTAACTTTTATCTTCTACCTGGATGCTGAATGCAACAGGCATCCCTGCTGAAGGTGTAGTAGTTTTGTAATAATGAATGTTGAAGTGCATTCCCTTGCCTAAATAGAAATTGTTTATTATTAACAGTTTGCTCAGGAGAGAGTGGCAACAACTTAACTGTGTAATGTCTTACCATTTCACTGTCAACTGGTGTCTTCTCAGGATACTTTTCTGTCAGGAGTGCCAAGACTGAATTTTTTACACTGCTGGTAGCATATATTTGATTTTCTGCAGTCATTCAATAACCGAGATTTTGGATTTGTGAGAAAGCATGTGAACTTGCCAGTTAGCATGGTTAGGATGTTCAAACCCTTTTACGTGCATGCATAAAGTGAAAATTAGATTTGTAAATAGTCATCTGTATACGTATGTTCAGCAAATACAGTTCTGAATTGCTGAGCTTCCCCCCCCCCCCAAGTCAAAGCCAAAACCACAAGTATTGTGTTTTCTACTGTTAGAAGAAAGTAAGAGCTTTCAGTGCTCTGTTTAGTCTGTTTAAACCTAAAAATGCTTCTGGATTTTTTTTTTTTGGTAATCCAACAGACCCGCCTCCCCTTCCCCCCCCCCCCAAAAAAAAAAAAAGACATTGAAAGCTTAGTTTGTGATCACATTTAACCAAAAAAATCAGCTTAGCTTTATTCTTTGAAATGAGTTTTAATTCTTTACTCTCTCACCATTGAGTTAGTGATCACTAAGAACAACAGCACATCTAGAATGAAGCCACAGTGCAACCGTTATAGTAAATATTTGAAAAATGGTCTACCAGATTTCATCTCCTGATCTGTCACATCTTCAAAAGCTGCCATGTTTAAATCTGGTCGAACCACAAGCAACTGGCTATTTACGTTTCGAAGGACTCGGTGGAGAGTTTTTTCCTTACAGAGGGCATCGCACTCCAGCCCTGTAGAAATGTGAAGCGAAGAGGGTCAAATATTTTATCTGAGGAGACTCAGATAAAAGACCTCAGTTCTTAACAGGTTGCTACAGGATTAATCTTCTCATTAAAATATGAGGTGAAACAAGTTCTTAGAATGGTAATCTCAAACAAAACAGAGGCCATGTCATTCTTCCCACGTGGCTTTTCAGAAGGATTTCCCAGAATACAGCAGACCGTATATATATGTATATATATATATATATATGAGAGCAAGAGAAGCTACCATATCTGTTAATGAGAGTTCAGAAGCAACAGTTCTCTCACCCCAAAATTAGAATTGCATTAAAAGGTCCTTCTGTACCTTAGGAAGAAATAAAGGAACTTTGGCTTAAAAAGGAGACTGTGAGCTGTAGTGCTCACTTTTAGAGTAGCCATTATCAGTTTGAAAATTTGCTCTCCCAGACACAGTAAACATTTATGGGTTAGTAAGTGTAAGCAGGTTAGTTCACATAAAATTGATAATGAAGTTAATAAGTTACGAGTTTTCATCTTACCATCATCATCTTGGTTCCAAGTGAGCAATGAAAAAAAGGAAAGAAAAAACACAATTAACTTCTGCCCCCACAAAAGAAACCATTCTACCCAGTTTTGTTCTGCAAGACCGGCAGCCAGCCACCTACATGTTTCCAGTTGTACTCCCCAGTATCATTAACTCACCAAGCTGAGCTGTTCTAACTACAGAGTGTGTTTTATTTGTGAGCATAACAAACTCAATAGGATGATGAAACCGCCAGTCATTTGAGAACTGGAGTTACCACCAAACCAAGAAGTATATGAAATGTTTTAGGGTGACTTAAGGGTGAGCAGCTCAGGTCAGTTTAAGCCTATAACCAAGGAATAAATGGTATATAAGGTTTTGGTTTTGTCAGCACCGTTAAGTGAACAAAAGGACAAGAAACAATCACTGCAAATGGCTTTTAAAGAAGAGACTGTTTCCTACCTAACTTTACTGTATGAGATAGAAAGTTGCCACTTCTTCCAAGTCTATCCCACAGTATTCTAACCTTTCTGAGTGTCCTTTACAGGAACATACTATATGAAGCACCAAATACTGATTCAGGTACTTGGCTAGCAATATTTCAGACTGACCTGTTAACACACTGGGGCAACTGTCTCAAACTCAAGATTCTTTCTGAAGTGAACAATCTGGCTCCATAATCTAAGAATTGTTCTTCTAAGTGGCTGGGGATTGAAAATGCTTTGAGGATCGCTTGGGTAACAAGGGAAAAAAAAGGATTCCAGAAAACCAGGGATGACAGCCCAAGGAAAGGACTGAACTGTGTATCAGGTTTTAATCTTCCATGCAGAAATAAGACACAGTGTGTCTCTCCCAGCAGTAGGTAGCAATTACCTGCAAAATAGAGGCAGAAATTTTCTCCAAGTTGTACTGCACACACAGTTTCTTCATTCATCTTCACTCTACAAAAACATATGGAGAGGATGCATTTAAAAACAATGCTTCTTAATCTATAAAGCAAGGGGCTTCTCGAGCTAGTTCTCTTCTAGTGCACAATACTATAATAAGAGCTGGCATGTTTCACTACCTGTTAAATTGCTTTTTCAAATAATTGATCTTCTGTTGCCTTTATTATTATTCAGAATAACCTAGAGCATCCTTCAGGTTCTGTTATTTTACAACACTTTTCATTCTTACACAATGTTACACAGGAGTAAATAATAACTCGCTACCATTTTCTCTTTCTATGAGAATGATAATGTGTAGCTCCATGAACATACTTTATCAAATCAGTTATTTTCTCTTGCATCTGGAGAAGTTGTCTTACTATTGCATAGTCATTTGATTTTCTGTTTCTAATTCTTAAATGGGAAAGTAACTAAACATGGATTAATCACCCTGTCACTGACCATTAAGTGATAAAGGTTGTATTAAACTTATACAGACTCATCTTTATGAGTTCCCTCCATGTAAGACAGAACTTCCAAAAAAACCCCTAACTTAATCCACCTTAGACTGCTCCTTGGAAAGGCCTGTGTTTTTGTATCTGGAGCTGGAATTTGTTCCTATAGAAGAATACCTGTATTGACTAGAATTGAACAGTAAAGTCTGGTATTTCAGCAACTGTATTGCCATTGGGATGGTTGCCACTGGAAAGAATAATTCTAAGAAACAAGCACTCAATTAGTTTTATTTTAAAACTGATAGTGATTATAATGATGTAATCTCCAACATTAAAAAACAGCATCTCCTACCTGTAAAGAAAAATGAGAATAGGAACAAAGGGAGTTATAATATGAAAGAGAAAGATGTAGCAAAGAATTTAGTTCTTCTCTGGCAGTAAACAGTTCTAAAATGTCCTATGCCATTAATTTTGTGAAATGCAGGTTGCACTTCCTGTTTTCTTTAGGTCTGTATCTTAATAAGTTTTTTGTTCATTTTCCGAAAATGCTTTCTGTGTATGGGTGTTCTTCCCTGGTTTATTTATGTTTTTAGAAATAAAGGCATTTTTGTAAGTAGTCTAGACTAAGAAGTGCTTCACTCAATCCTACCAACTGTCTTTCCCCTTACAGTAGCCACAGAAATAATAAATGTAATAACTGTTAAACTGTTAAAGCTAGCTAAACAATGGGAAGACTTGTGTCTAGCACTGGGATATTGTGCAAAGCTTACTTCCAAGGCTCTTTTTTACCATTTGAAAAGACTTAACTGTACAGAACAAGGAACAATGCCAACTTAAATGAAAAAGCACTCTTCAACCGTAGGGATTGGAGTAGGGGAATCACAGTGATTTGTTTCCTCGTCCCTCTAGTAGAGTGGTTTGAAGAATGTACTGAGAATGCTTTCTTCTCACCCTGTTTTTATATGGTCTATAGTTCTAGATGGTCTATGCAGAACAGACAGGTTCTTAGCAGAGGACTGCATCTTTGTTTCCAAACATTCATACTGAAGCCTTTGAAATTAAATACAGCATTATCATAACAGTGCATGTCTCATATTTAGTGAAGTAAACCAAGAAGTGTAGGATTACTCTGTCCTATACTGCAGAGGAGAAGATTTAGGCAGGACTTACCAATACATGTGATTAAAGAAGGTGGCCCTTGGTTTAGTGCAGGAAACACAAACTGACCAAACTTCTTCCCCCGATGCGTAGTAAAAGACGGTTACATCTTTTACCAAGCACGTTTGTAAGGAACGGTAGGAGCTAAAAAGGACCTCTTAGCTGACTGTTCGAGGTACTGTGTAATAACTTGCGCCGCAGGGAAGAAAAAGAACCGGGCCGCGTCCCGGCAGGTCGTCCTCCGCTCGGCGCCTGTGCTGGAGCAGAGCACATCAGGGTGGGCAAGGCTCTGCCGCTTGCTGCAGCCACAAGAAAGGAACAATTGCGATCCCACACAGTGGGGGTGTTCATCAGTAGCAAATGATTTAGGATTACCTCCGCCCTCGCGGAGCGGCGCACCCTGCACATGGAGGCAGGGGTGCACGGCCCCCCGCCCGATGCGCTTAAAGATC
>JBCJKH010029519.1:71403-98631 GCA_039877255.1 Loriculus beryllinus | reverse complement strand
ACTTGTTCCAACAGTTCCATGTCCTTTTTATATTGAGGACACCAGAACTGCACACAATACTCCAGGTGAGGTCTCACAAGAGCAGAGTAGAGGGGCAGATTCACCTCCTTCAACCTGCTGGTCACGCTCCTTTTGATGCAGCCCAGGATATGGTTGGTTTTCTGAACTGCGATCACACACTGCTGGCTCGTGTTAATGGTGATGGTACCACTAACTCTACTATCCACCGCCTCTAAGCTCTGAGGAAGCAGTGTGGGACATGCTGATAGCAAGGAGCTGACAGGGTACTCAGCATCCCCATTTTGTCTGTGGTAGAGAGGTTAAATCCTAAGAAAAAAGCAAAGTAGTGGCACTCTTCCACATCTCAAAATCCTTCTGCGTAACCAGTGCCTGAAGACTTTCCCCACCTTCTTCATAGTCACAACCCTTTCTCACACTCAGGAGTGCAATGTGAAGGAGCACAGCTTCATATCAGATGTCATTAGCCATCTAACACTATTTTAATCATGATTACTGCTCTTTTCTACAATAAGTGAGCTCACTTGTAGATCCATGCTATTGTAGGTTTTTTCCAGAATTGATGAGAGCTTGTTCAAAGCTGCCTCAATACTTTTGCATGGTGTTGTAATCTAACATAGCCACGGCTTCAGCACACATTGACAAATCCTTCATCTTGGCCCCATGAGGTGTGCTAAGAAGTAAAAGCTGTGCCTTGTCTAACATGGCAAGACATAAGTACATAGCTGGTTTTATGGGTGCAACCTGCTGTGTTATTCATGCTTGAAAGATGTTCAAATTGTAGTCTCCAGTGGATTTTTAATCAAAGTCCTACTCAGCTAAGTAGGAGAGGAGGGTACTGACAACTCTTACAAAATAACTAGCCTGTAGATCTATATAAAGAAAACCATCCATTATATTCACTTTCTGGAAAAATCTCTTTTCTTGCACTCTTTCTTCTTTACTCTTTAGAATTTCTGCACATACTTATGCTTTTAGTTATGCTATAGAATGGCTTTATAGACATTTCTGTAGTTTAGATGTCCTAGAGAGCACTGTTTTAATGTTCTTTTATGTGGAATAATAGAAGAAATTTAGAAGCAATATCTTGATCTTGGGAAGTCAGCCTTGTTTCTTTGAAGCAAACATCTATTCCTTATATTTGATTGAGAAAAAAGAAAAAACCAAAAAAACCAACTTGTACTCTATGGGCACCAGTGAAGGTATTTCTGGAAAGACATTAATTGCTAATTCACCAATTGCTGACTGTTACCATTTCATAGCGTACACTGTTAAAATTGGTTAACCATCTGTTATTGACTGACTTTTGAAGACCTGACTTTAAATCAAACTCACAGACAGGAAAGAAATTCAAGGAGAAAGGGCTTGATACTGCATAGCACGGTTTCAGTTAATACCACCCTGCATTAATTGGCAGTAACATGTTTGACATAAGTGACTGCTGCAAATACTGCCCTCACCTCATGGCAGATAGGCCATTCATTGCTTTGTAAAGTGTAAGAAAACGCACTTCATAAATACAAATATAAACACATTGCAAGTGGTGCTTGTAAAGGAAGCAAAGACCTAGTTTCTGGCACATTGCCTTTTTACAGCGAAACAAAATTGTTATTCAAATCTAACAGGGGTTTGGCCAATTTAACAACCAAGATTTATTACAGAATTTCCTTTAGGGCTTCAGGATATGATTTCACTTTTGCAGAAGAAAACAGAGATTATATCATTTACATAACAAGGTAATAAATAAATAATTGGTTACTGTACTTCCAAGTATACTTCCTCATGTGCACAGATGATAAAAACTGCATTCAGATGTTGCTGATCCCATTTCACTCCAGAACCGGGGATTTAAGACTGAAATGTCATTCTGAACTCACCCCTTGTGCCTGAATAAATGATAGTGACCTGCTGTGTGAATCAGCTAAGCAGAACCTTGCAGGTTAAAGTGCTCTTCAGGGAAAGAGAAGTCTGAAAACAATTCTGCCTGATATAGCTGTCAGCTCTGTTAACTCTTTCCAGGGTATCACCTCCGTTTTCACTGCAGAGAATCCCACAGCCTAAGTATATACTCTCTTATCAGGCTATGTGGTAAGAAACTTTACTGAGTAAACTGCTTAAATGGAGAAAATTATTCTGCTTCAGTTTGGCTTGACTGTCTGTCAAAGTGCTCTGCAGCCTCTGTCTTTTTCTGAGTTTATTTTTTTTTTTTTTCCTTGCATGTGAACATTTGTTCTTTCTCTTCTGACTTAAGGCCAGAACTTTCACTTCTCTTTTTAAGGTTCAGCTTCTTTCCTTCTTGCCCTTTACATCTCAGCTTGGATAGTTTTCTTTGTTTGGAAGCAGATCTTTTGCTGATGTTACTGACACTTCTCCTGAGCATCTGGAATATATTAGATAAGACCAAAGATCTGTCTAATTCACTACCTCATGTTTAAAAGCAGCTGGTACAGGGACTTCACAGGAAGGATCTTATGGAAGATAGATTATTTATCCCACATCTTTTGCCACATGCTGATATCTAATACTTAGGGATCAGATAATGCCATGAAGTACATGGTATTGTACTTTTGCCAAATATTTGGCCTTTCTCTGTAATCCTCTATCTGGTTTAGCTTGGCCTTTTATTCTTCTTTTTCTTGACACTATGTATCTTGATGTGTCTTGATCAGTCATCAGCCAGAGCAAGAGGTTCTGATGTGGTTCAGATTTCACAATGGTTGGCTGCAAGCAGTTTCCAAAGCTGGGGTTTTGCATTTACGGTGGGAGTAAACCTGCCCTGGCAGGCTTCAGCTGCACCTCAACAATGCAAAATCTCTAATAGTTTGTTTGGGGTTTTTAACAAGTAGGGTCCTTTTTTTCCAGGTTTGAGTCTCTGGTGTTTATCTTTTCCTACCTTTTTCTCTGTAGCCGTGATTCCTGGGAAAATTATGTTTTTTCTTTTTTTCCCTTCCTCCTTTCTCATGGTGAAAACAAGGTTTGCTCTGTAGCTGAGCATTTTTTTAAAAAAAAATGCAAATAACTTGAGGCTGTTGATAAAATCCTGAAAGTTGGAAAAGTTGGGGTTCATCTTTTGTCTGCAGAAAATACCTACCTTTTTTCTTTAAAATGCAGTCTTCTGTATTTATTTTTTATCTTCATGTTTTGGCTGCGGCATGGATTTTTTGCACTGGTTTTGCAGAATTACCCTTCTCCCCACAACTACCTTTTTTTTTTCCTGTGTTTTCTTTATGGTGCTGTTGCTTTTATTTTGGCCAAGTGCCCAACACCTCTGAGTAGTATCTCTCAAAAGATTTTTATTTTTTTTTCCCTCACTCTGGCAAGATTCAAGATTCCTCCCTAATTTCTTCTTTAAACTTATTCTTTGGTCTTTCTCCAAGCACTTCCATGTTCTTCTTCCCACTTGCCAACTCAGCTCTGGAAATACAGTCCAAATGTCATGGCTGCCTTAGATTCTGATGAAGAATATTACAACTTTGAGAATTTCACCTAATTTTCCTTCTTCTTTCTTTCTTTCTTGTTTTTCTTTCACTGGAATTAGCTTTTAGCTGAGTTAGAGAGCACAATGGGGTGGAAATGGCACAAGCTGCCATCTGTATTTGTAGCTGTGGCGAAATACTAATATTAATTCTTAAGTGTCTTCCAGTATGACTCTCTGACACATATGCTGGGAAGTTCTTCAGTATTAGCTTCAAGAAACATCATACTACGAAAAACTTCACATCTTATCTAGACAAAATGGTTTCTAAAATCAACGTTTTCAGTTTTATGAGGCAGAAACAGACTTTTAAAATACACTAGCAGTGATGACAGGTAGCTGGTTTGAGTTTTACTCAGAGTTCCTTTATTTTTCTGCAGTTCAGTCAAGATTTGGGCAAAAATTTGATATCAGCCTGTTTATGATTATAATAAAAGTGGCAGGGGCTGGTATGTGGCGTCATCACAGGCATGCTGGCATGCCAGAAATTCACAACAAGGGCTCTGAACACACAGGTTGTCAAGTGCTGGACATGTTACAAAAGCTGCAGCAGGTGGGAATGGTTTGCAGTAGAGACTCCTGCCTCTTGGCTGATCAACTAAGCTGTGACAAATGGTTCTGAATTACTGATATGTTCAACTGCCATTAAGGGGTATATTGTCACAGTACCCATAGCTTATAGCTCCAAGAAAACTGTCCTACTCCTCCATCTTCCTCCTCTATGAATGATGCTCCTTGATTTTCCCTAAATTTTTCAGTCATTTCACAAGCAATATGTCTCACATGCCGCGGTCATTTTGCTGCAGGGAGGAGATCTTTTCGATGCTATTACTTCCACCAACAAATATACAGAGAGAGATGCCAGTGGGATGCTTTACAATCTGGCCAGCGCCATCAAATATCTTCACAGCCTGAACATTGTCCACAGGGATATTAAGCCAGAGAATCTACTGGTAAGTGAAGGTTCAACTTTTGGCATTGTTGATAACTTGGGAATGTGTGAGAGAAGGTCTGCGCTTCTCCCTCCTTCCACAGACCTGCCAAGTTTTTTCAGTCTTTTAAGTCATTTGGTCCATTTTTCAACTTTAGCTTTGTAAGCACTCCTGGGAATAACAGCTATCACAAGAAGTACAGTAACAGAAGCTGGTATGTCTAGACTGTTCCCAGGACACAGCAGCAAAATTGTTCCAGTGGTCAATAGAAGTGACATTTTAGTAAGCTGCAGTACAATTTCAAGATTCTCATAAACAGAAAGGTATTCTGTCCTCAACAGACTACTCTGTACTTCTGCAGCTGCCTACATAATTAGCAGCAGTTCAGTTTTGCAAACATTGTAGATGGAAATGTTGTACCCTAATCATGAAGTACATCAGAGCACAACCAGGAAGAAACTTCAATGTTCTTCCTTTCCTTGCTGCATCTTTAAAATAGTCCCATAGCACTTTGTATTAAGCCACTTTCTGAAATAGACAGCCTAAATCTTCATTTTCCTGGCTGTATCTGTATAACCCCTATCCACTGACGACAGTGAAAAACATACCCAGGCAACAAGTCCTTGTCCTGAGAATTTTCATTCTTGAATGCAGCAATTGTGTTGTCCAACTGACATAGTTTTATTTCTTCTGATTATTTCACTGTTCTCTTAGTTTTCCCAAATTTGCCGGCATGTTCTAGTACCAAGGTGTCCCAATTCTCCATATATTCTGTGGCCATAAACAGTGCTTGAGATACCTGGATTATCAGTTCTCTCAGTTCTGTGCTCTCTGGCATGGCTTAGTGCATTTAGTCCTGATTGACACTGAAGAAGTTCTACAGGGAGGTTGACTCAAGTCGATCTTACTGAATTACCAGGGAAGGGGATTTTTGGCATTGAGGTTCCTCTAGTGGCAGGTGCCTTTATAGTTCCAGGTGAGGAAGCAGCCTGCCCTCATTTTCCAGAAACTGCTAAAAACATGTCAGGTAGAAGTTTCACTAAACACTAATGACTGATACTGCTTTCACAGTCCTTGTGCTGGTGTTCACAGGTAACTGCATGCAGAGGATTCATTAATGCTGTGACATGGTCTGGGGCAAGGCTTGCCCTTCTGCTATCTTGACATGTCTCTAAAGTCTGAAAACAGCAGAGTTAAGCTTTTGAGGGAAGAGGGAAAAGTAGGCAGGAGGTGGAGGCAATAGGGAGTGGATTCCACAACCAGAAATGATCAGAGTGTTTGCATTGTAGCTGATTTGATTCTGAGTGATTTTTCCAGTGCTGTGCACACGTAAATGTCCTACATCGATATTCATAGTGAGCAATGAGGATGCAGCACTTAACCTCTTGCAGAATCCTAACTCTTAAAAGTCAGTGGTTCAATATTAATTCTCTAAGATTTATCATGTCCTTGAAATAAGTGAATGCTGTTTTAAAAGAATGTTTTGGAAACAGCCTCATGTGATTACTGACCCTATCTTGGATATTGGCTGTCTATGGCCTTAGTGACTCTTGAACTTTCTACTTTTGTGTTCTTGTCTGTCAAATGGGATGCGTAGTTCCTTCTGTCACAAGATTGCAATTAAGGTTATATGAATGGCATTTATAAAACACTTGCATAATGCCATATGGGTCTTTATCTTTTTGATGATAAAGACTTTCTAATTGCCCTCTCTGGCCTGCCTTTTGCTTGCAGGTCTATAACCTCTCACCTAAGTGGTCATGGCAGCATGTTTCCCTTGTTCTTGTGCTCTTGCTTTTATGCCGTTACTATCATGGTCTGGCACCTGCAAACACCAGTAGTGTTACAGTAAGTTCTCCTGGCCACCAGTGTGAGAATCAGCCCTTTTTCACCTGCTCTTATCCTACTCACAAGTTGTAGCTTTAGGTTTAGGGCAGCCTATAATGGACCTGCCCAGAGCAGAACAACCAACTGGAGGGAGGGGAAGAGAGCAGCGCCTTCCTCTTTCTCTACTTCATTTTTAACTTTTCCCCAAAAGTAACAGTCATGCTTAGAACTGATCTCTGCTATCAGCTACAGACCCTACTGATAAACCTTTGTGTGTGTAAACCTCTCTCAATATCCTATGTGCAATACCAGTAATAAGTAGTTAAATATCCCTTATTGTCTTCAAAATATGCAAAGCCCACCTAACAGTCTAAGAGTATGATGAATACCTGTAATGTTTTAGCTTTTTTGGGTTTTTTTTTTTTTTGTTCTCTAGAGAGTGTCCTCCATGTTTGAATTAGAACATTTTTCATAATTGCTGCTATTTAGCACGTTTATTTTGTCAAGTCAGGGTATGTCTTTATAGCCATATAATAAACCCTAGAGAACGACTTCTCTGACTGTTGCCATCTGCAGTGATCACAAGAGCAGCTTAGAAAATACTGGCAGTCTTTATAGTAATAGGATGCATATGGTGGCACACAATTATGTGTGGCTGCATTCAATTAGTGTTGTACAATTACGCAGTTTTATTGCTTAGTTAAAACAGTGAAAGCACTACATAGTGGGTAATTTGCACTAATCCCCATTTCTTTAATTGCCCTTCAGTATTTAAATGCAGTGGAACATATATAGCATTTGTTCTGAATAACATGAGCGTTATCTTTCACATTCCTTGACTGGCAAGTAACATACCATAGCTTCACATTGGGCTCCTTTTTATATGGAGTTATAACGGGGTGGGGAAAAGTTACTTTCTTCAGTTTAACAGGTCAACTAAAGTAGTTTTCCAAGGAAAGTAATTCCTAGAAACAGATGGGGCAAAATACTAGAAAATGCACAGTATCAAATCTTCTGTATTGGTAAATATTACCAAGGAAGCTTCTTCCGCAATTAGTTTATAGGATACATGAGTCATACAAAGTGAGATGTGTTGAATGAAGAAACTTACGAACATTCATTAGGCTAACACAACTCAGAGGGTTTTGTAAGAGATAACTGCATGAAATAGAATAGGAGGCGCTGATTAGACTGGATTCAGCTCTTCATGTCTAAATACACACTCCACATTTTTCAGCAAATGAATATTTAAAGCTCTAGTCTCCAGCCTTTAATTAAAACTGTTGTTGAGATTAGATTTATTACTGCCATTTCAGAGAGCACTTTCTTTAGTTTCAGGAACCAGATGTATTTAACAATCTGTGTTTTTAATAAAAGAATAATTGCTTTTTTTTTCCAATGGTTTTGTATAAGCCCATGTTTTTGGGTTTTTTTTGACTTTGCAGTAGCAGAAAAATGGGAATCCATGTGAAATTGCTGATCCTCTTGAAGATCCAGTTGTATTATTAAAAATAACATAAGGAAAGGAGAGGGATTTTGTTTATTCTGAATATCTGCTTAAGTCTCTATCAGCTGGTAGCAGGGATTCAGGACAGAGAGAGGTTTTCTCTTTAGACATGACTAACATTAACAAAGGACAAATTGGGCTGTAAAATAGATATCATTATTATTAGCTATAGCAGATCTGTAGCAAACAGTGGTGAAACTTTAAGATTTTATTTTTCTCAAAGTAAACATTAACATTCACAAAGTAAACTGTTCAAGGATTCGTTGTGGAATTGTGCTTTTGTAAGGAGATATATAGGATTTTTCTCTGCAAGTAGTTGTAGATAACTGTGGTTTCTGATGTAGGAGTAGCTGGTCAAGATGGGTATGATTTTGGTTTTGATTCTGAAGTATGATATCTTCTATTTTTGTGTACTTGTTTACTGCTAATTGTTGTCAGGATTGGTGAGCCAGACTGCATAGAGCTTTGATTTGGGTTGCAAAATAATAAAGTGCCTCCTGTAAACTGTTTCCATTTTTTAAGGTGCTGTTGTGATAAACAGAATTAAAATGCATCACAAGCAATTTCAAAACAGGAAGCAAGAACCCAAAGAAGCAGCTAGATTAGGGAAAGACTCATAGTCTAGTGTTTTAATTTAGATACTTTCGTATTTTAAACATTTCTGGTAATTTTCCAGTGTTTGCAAGTTAGAAGTTGTTCTTTTGCATTAAGCCAGCTTTTAAAATGTGTATTTTTTCTGATGGTTCTAGCATTTTTCTTGTGACTATACCTTAATCTCACCTTGCACCCATAAAAACCGAGAAGATCATGTCTTATGACATGATTTTCAAGTATGCTCATTAGCAGCCCAACCTGTATCTGTTGATAATGATGGTAACATGCCACTAAGACACTGATTGGTGTTTAACAGTCATCCAAGGAAAGGACAGTGTTTCTAGGTGAAACACTCCGGCCACGCTTGTGTCTTGTGACTTCAATACATGGGAAGGAATCTGTTGCTGCTATCAGTGCAGTCACTGTTGTATTATCTCAGAAGCTGAAAATCCTGTGTAAACCTTTAAGCTCTGTGCAAGTAACACTAATAAACTCAAAACCCCTACACTGCGAATTGCTGTCAGTGGGGAGTTAACCTGGGAATGTCACTTCTGGAAGGTCAGACCTTTGCTTCTGGGCTCTAGCTTCTACCTAGCTGTGTGCTTTGTTCAGGTAAAAAGGCAAGTCTTTCCGAAACACCCTGAGTGCATTCAAGGGAAGTTGTCCAAATACCAAATTTTCAAAGCATGCAGAAAAGTATGTTGTAGGTTAGGAGGAGAAAAAAGACGGTAAATTAGAAGGCAGTTAGTAGATGATGCAATAGTTACTTTAATAGTATTGTGTTAAATTTTTTAATTTTCCTCCTGATTTAGGTTTATGAGCACCAAGATGGAAGCAAGTCCCTGAAGCTAGGAGACTTTGGCTTAGCAACAATTGTGGATGGACCTCTATATACTGTTTGTGGGACCCCAACATATGTAGCTCCAGAAATCATTGCAGAAACTGGGTAATCACTTCTAGTGATGATTTGTTAATGTATATGCAGTGGAGCATGTTCTCACCAATAAGCCAGGCAGGAGTTCTTGCAGTTAAGAATTTTATGCTGCTTTTGCTTGAGTATGATGCAGAATCATGGCTTAGAGAACAATTTACCTGGGAGGAACCTCAGGAAGCTATCTTGTCCAAACCATCTCAGAGCAGGGGCAACTTTTGAGGTATATCAGATTCCTCTGCCAGTTGTTGGCCTCAGACTTCTCAGCTTAACGCTGAGTTATTAACTAACCACTTGCAGATACAGTAGAAGTAATTCTTAAATTATCATTCACTTATTTTGATTTCATTATCACACACTGTCATCTTCTGATTTGTTCTACAAAATAGGTGCCTGCTAGCTTGAGCAGCCTTTGTCACCTTTGCAGGCTTCATGTTAGGTGAAAGTAGGCATCACTGTCTAACTCGAGAATACAGTACAATGGCTTCTCTACACTCCTACATTCTGATCTAACATAGTTTCAAGTTATAAATGTCAAAAAAAAATCTTAAAGTGGAATTAGGATAGGCAGGTAGGACCTAGAGAAAGTTCAGATAAGAATATAAAAGAAATTATTAATAATTTTGAAAATGTTTCCTCTGTTCTTGTACAGTATTTCATAGGATTCAAATGTCTCTAACCATGTCTCTCACACTTCTAGATATGGCTTGAAGGTGGACATCTGGGCAGCGGGTGTGATTACTTACATCCTGCTCTGTGGGTTTCCTCCATTCCGTGGGTATGGACTGATCTATTCAACATCCTTATTCTGTGAATTGGTCCCTGTGCTGCTTTTGCATTAAGCACAGAGATTCCCATTGGAAACAGTTCTCTGCTCATAGTTTTTTTTTCCTCTGCTCTGCACAGTAATTTACACAAACCGCATAAATGCCTGTGATTTTACTGTAAAATCTGTGTCTCATGTTTGTTTAGTTTAAGCTTCATTGCATTATAACACAAGAGCCTTCATTGCAGGTTCTGTGTGCCTTTGCCTGATGTTTAAAATACACACTGAAATATGCATCTTCTTTCATGGACCAAATACAACATATTTTGTGGTTGGTAAAAGGCAATTAAAATGTAAGACACTTAAAAAGGACATATGAGATCTTTCCTGCCCATCAAAACAATTGCAAAGTTTCTGACAATCCTGAAGACAAGCAGGTTACCTCAGAAAGAGTGTACCAAATGCATTTTGTTTTACTTCACCTTTCACACCCATGCTTGTGTGCCTGGTGGGAATTAACAGCTTCCAAAACCATACTAAGTGATCAATTAAAAGCAATTTCAAGAACCCTATTGAAACCATCTCTGGAAATAATTTCTTTGTGGGTTTTGTTGTTGGTTTTGTTTGGTTTTTACTTTATAGAAGTGGAGATGACCAAGAAGTGCTTTTTGACCAGATTTTGATGGGACAAGTGGATTTTCCGTCTCCATACTGGGACAATGTTTCTGATTCTGCAAAGGTGGGTTTTATAGTAGATGATACTTTCTTTTCCAATATTATTCCCAGTGCCAATATCTAATGTATGGTGTTCTCTCACAGTGCTGTATTTGACGTTTCATACATGTTCTGCTACACCTATAAATTCCTCTAGGTCACCAGGTGTGATGTTGTTTGATCACTCTGTCTGTTAGACTCTGGGAGGTTCTGAAATGGACCCCATCTCTATATGATGTCTCACACAACAGAGACACCAGCAACCCTTACTGATCAAGAAAATTTCTAAGTAACTTCTTATGAAAGTACGTTTCTTAGCTTGAAAACTCCCTGGGACTGCACTTTAAATGTACTTATGATGGGGACCAGGTACCAACCTGGAGCATTCAAATATTATATCATAACGTTATAGGGAGGCTGGTTTCCCCTTATTAATCCCATTAGATGATATGCCTTGTTTCTTTCTGTCAAAGAACCAGGCCTTGCATTGCCTGTAATTCCTTATTGTTGTCAGTGTGGTATGAAATAGACTTGTTCTGGCCACCAGCTCATGGACCATAGCCTCTTGGCAAATGCCACAGAGGAGGCAGAGCCTGATGTGTGCTAACGCAGGTACAGTCCTTTTCAGATACAGACCCCACCAGAATTCATTTCACTTGCAGAGCAGATCAAGATTTTTAACTCGTTAGTGCACTGGAGCAACAGTTTAACTCAGATTTTCTAGGGATGTGGCATTCACTATAGTTGTGTGTATACATGTATATATATAGAGAAAGATAATATATATATGTGTATGTAATAAAAAAAGCCAAAACCATAAACCTATTTATATTTATATATACTATTTATATAATTACCACATCATTGTGTTGTAGCAGGCTCTATTTCATAGCAACATTAATGAGAACTCTGCAAGTCCTTTGCCAGCATTCTGCTGTGAAACTCCTTCTTTTGAATAGCTCAGTCTAAAATTTCTGGTTTGAAGCATTAAACTATTTATTTAACTTTTCCTTGTCACTTGTCACTATTTAACTTCACTTGTCACTATTAACTTTGGGTTTTGGTGATACCCCTTTATTTGCCATCATGCTGCCATCCTGCTTTCTGAGCAATCCACTCAGTGGTTAAATTACATTTATGTTTATTTACATGCTAGTTGAAACTAGGTAATTTCAGAAGAAATCAAGAATGAAAAGTGGTTTTAAGTGGATTTTTTTTAATATATTTTCTGTGCCATTTATACAGGAGTTTGAAGCAAAATTCTAGGTTTGCTGACTTTTTCCTACAGAGGAATTAGCTTAATGGGAGGCTAACCTGATTTCATTCAACCATCTGTTTTGTACATTATGTACTAAGTGGTTTTCTCTTAAACAGTGGCTACAGAACTGTAACTCAGAACTGTCTTCTAGCTTTTCAAGATACTGTTAGATATTGATTTAAAAGTTCAGCTTGAAGTTCAGCAGTTCATCATTGTCTTTTTCTTTTTAATAATCTTAACATATTTCTGAAGTTGGCAGTTCACTCTCTCTTTGAGAACTCTTACATAATCAGCGGAAGAGAACTTCAGTGAATTAAATGTTGAGTTGTTCTTTAGAAGAGTTTCTTAAATTTAACCCAGTATTCCACTTCTCAGGAACTTATCACGATGATGCTTCAAGTAGATGTAGATCTGCGATTCTCAGCCTTGCAAGTTCTTGAGCATCCATGGGTTAATGTAAGTATTTTCAGGCTTGTAGATGCTACTTGTAATTTGGCACCTTTGAGCTCTTTTCTATCAGGTCTTTTCTATGCCCTTTTGGAGCCAGCACATTCTAAAAATGTTTCAGATTTAATTGGAAATAAGTTGTGTTCCAGTCTGGTTTAGTATATCATGCATACCTCAGAGTATTCCGTATTTTATGCATACTCAGCTACATTTTCTCTGAAATATTTTGGGCCAGGTTTTCAACAAATCTCAGCCGCTCATGACAAATTTATACCTCCAGCAATCATCTTATGGATTCAGTGGCACATTTTGCTATCCTAAAATCAGATGGACACAAAAATCTGGACAGTCATGATTAAAAGGTACTGAAATATAGTCCATTGTGTTAAGCCTTCTTGAGCCAGAATGAAACAGGGAGACCTTTAAAATCATGTTTAGCTTCTGACATTGAAATATACATGTATTTATGTGCAGCCATGTCCATGGAATCCCTATATGTATCATGGCTTGTCTCTAAGCTACTGGACTTTTGCCATAAAAGTGGTAATCAGTGAGGTGGTATATGGATATATATGGCAGAAAATAAACATATTTCTCTTTAATTAATGTTAAGACAAGGACACTACTTAATATTTTTTAATTATTTATTACTATTTAATATGCCTTAAAATATTTGTATGACAAAAAAAAAAGAAAAAAAAAGAGAAAATTGAGATTCAAATTCAGAAAGGAAGATTGAGGAAAAAAAATACATTGGGATGAGCAGAGAAAAAAAAAGTACAAGAGGAAGAAAACTGCTTCATTTTGTTGGTTGCAAGTTTGTGTATGCGATCCTCCCTGGAATACTATTTGGTCCCCCAGCTGCTGTATCTGAAATCTTTTTCTCACTAAAACACTATCCTAAAAATTCAAATATAAAGTAACTTCAAATGTTAATTTTTTATTTTTTTTTTTTTAATGAAAGTGTCCTCCGTATAGCCCAGAACTGTGGTCACTGCTGAAGTGTTCACCAAGTATATGCTTTAATCTTGGAAGCTCCCTTCTTGCCCAAACTTTTTTTTTCTTAAATTGTAAATGCTGTTATCATGCAGAGCACGTCTACAGTGTATGAAGAATGCGAGGATCCAGTACAATGTCTGATGAAAATCTCTTCATTTTTAAGATGACATTCTAGCAGCTGAAATATTAACTTTCCTCAGTGCCAGGTGTTGTCTTTGGACACAGTGTTCTGTCACAGTTTGTAATGACTTTTGGTGACTGAGGTGTCTCTCTCTCCACTGCATGAGGGCAGGTGGGGATTTCTGGAGTGCTGCTGAGGAAGAGATGGAAGTGACTGGTCAGAAGCTGCAGAGAGGCCAGGTCATGCGCAGTGACAGTCTGCACACTGCTACTGAGGTTACTGAACTATCACATGCTTACACCACATAAGGATTTGGTCACTTATCTTCCTCTTTTTCTGAAAAATGTATTGGAACTGCTAATGCTTCCCCCAGGCACAATTTTTTTTTTTTTTTTTTTTTGGCTTCAGTTATACCACAGTGTATTTTAGGATGACTTTTTAGAGAAGTGTATGAAGAAGAAGTGTGGCTCTTTGTCAGTAGCATAATGGTGATGGTGTGCAGGTGACATGAAGGTCTGTTCTCTGCCCTCACTAGTGCCTGCTGATGGGGAAGGATGGGGAAATGGGTTGGAGACTGAAACTTTTTAACACTCCAGAGCTCCACTAACCAAACCTAAACTCTGGTTACTGAAGAACCCTAGCAACTTCCTGGGTTTCTGTTCAACAGGTTAAAACATGGAGCCATTTGCCAGAGGATGCTGTAGAGTCCAAGTGTAAATGGATTTCAAAAGGGAGTTTGATACATTTTTCGAGGATGAGCCCATTGGTTCCTATTAAGTATAGGGGTCTGGATACAACTCTTGGCTCACAAAGTTCTTAAGTACTTGGTTGGCAGAAACTAGAGTATATACTAGGGAAAGTTAAAGATCTGCTTGTCTTCATTAAATGTACTATTTCATAACCAGTGACTACAATGCACAGTTGGAAACAAAATACTGTGTTCAGTTCACCTTTGGTCTAATTCTGTTGCAGTTTTTCTAGTTTAAGGCTGATTATAATTCTTTGCAATCAAAATCTGTAGCAGTTCTGTCCATAAATAAGCAAAACTATTCCATAACGGTTTTGTAATTTCTTTTCTGTCCAAAATTTTGTAATTTCTCCTTTTCTGCAACTGAGATGAATAAGTATTTTGTCTTTGGCAATATGCTAACGATAGCGCGTAACGCAGATCACAACCTCTTTCGAATTCTCTTACGTATCCTCCAGATATTTTTTGCTGGAATGAGAAAGGGCGGCAGTGGGACCAGTTCAGGATGGTGCTTAGCACATTCCAAACGTTGCTTGTATTTCAGGACAACACACATGGAAGCGCTTAATATGAAGCATAAAATTAACTAGATGGCACTAGGATCCCAGTTCACTTAAGGAGAAATAAGAACAAGGTTGAGTTGAAACAGGTGCTTGAGTGCTTTCATGGAGAAGGACACTTCCCTGAAGTGGGTCTGGGAAGTACGCAGTACCAGAGACAGCCTGCTAGCGTACAGAGGCAGAATGATCTGATGGTGGTGTCAGAACACTGGTGTTAGATCCGACCTCTCATCCCCATACCATCACCTGCTTGACCAGCTGCAGTTCTGTCACACAGCTTCCTTGTACCTCATTTTCCCAGCTTCAGCACAAGGAGTTAATACACTCATCCCTGTTTACAAATGGCTCTGTGATCTATGTGTTGTAATTACCTGAATGATTAACTGCAACTTCTATAAAATACTGTTTCTGAGAAGAAATGGCATAAAGGGTTTTCACCTAACAGTCGATTTTCCCAGATAACATTTAAATACTTTTCCATGGCATTAAATGCTAGACTTTACTTTCTCTTTTTTTATTTCAGTTTGGAACCTATTTATAAAGTGGTAAACTTGCAGCTAAAATACTGGATAGGAGAGCTGGCTTGGAAAAAAGGCATGTGTTTTCTTCAACAATTTTAAGGAACATTTTCTCTCTTTGATCAAACCTCCGATAGAAGTGTTATAACTGCTTACACTGTATAAAACCATTTTGTAGATTATAAATAACCATTCTGCTTTATAGCTGCTTACTATGTGATTACTTGGTAAACTGCTGAGATTCCTGGAATGTGCTTTGACAGTATCAGTAGGAGCCAACCCTCATTTCAGTTTCAGTTTTTGCTATAAAAATAGCTGGAATCCTCTTGAAAACTGCAAAACTTGTTCTGGGCAGAGTGAGACCAGTAAAGCAGTTCCTATGTCAATAATACCCCAGCTGTTTTCAATTCAAAAAAACAAAACCTGAAAAGATGTTGGCTGCATGCCACTGCCACAGACGGCGATCTTGAATTGTAAATGCAATTCAGCAGCAGTTCCTTGCCCCCTCCATGTAGTTTATTTGGATTTGTCTATCCTATGCAGTACACATAGACCTGGAAACAGATCCATCAGTTTATGCTTCCCCTACAGGGACCCCAGCTCTTTCCTTTACCTGCTCAAATTCTTTGCAAAACCAAAGTTATAAAAAAGGCTGGAAGCCTGAGGTCTGCATTTTAAACATTGATGATATTGATAACTTGAATTATACTATACAAGTTACAGGACAAGCCTACTCTCTTTGTGTTATAGAAGTAATAAATATTTCCTTATACAGCAGTGAATGCTGAAAAGATTGGATTGCATTCTGTAAATCCTTCTCTGTTAAAATAATCAATATAAAATGTGCTGTGTTGTTGCTGGAGGAAGAAGATGGCACACACCAGCCTGAAAAGAATTAACAGAATTGGAACTTTTCCTTAACCGTGTCTGCCTTGGAAATTTGTGCGCAAAATAAATGAATAACCAGGCAGTAAGTAGTACTAGGCTGAACATTTGCGATGAAGGTAATTTAAAAAGACATTTCTTATTTGGCAGCTGCAATACCTTTGGTTACGCCCTAGGCCACTGTCTAAAGAAAAATGCCTTATAATCCTTGAAGGAAACAGAGTCCAAAAGGTTTTCCAGCACTTCTATTTACTCTAATTTTCTGCTGTTACTTATATAATGACCTATTCATCTGATGCTTTTAGACCTGAAAAGTAAAACTCTTGTGACAGGCTTGTGAAATGGATCTGAGTGCTTCAGGGCAATAGGAATCTGGGAATCCTGAATTTTGTTCTGTCTTTTCAACACTTCTTTCTTGTTTTGAGTGGCAGTGCCTCCTGCCATAGAAAACAATGCAAATATGAAAACAGTGTTTATTAATGACTCAAGCGATTCCAAGACCTTCTGCCCCCTCCACAACCCCTTTGTTTTGGTTTTATTTTTTCCCTTGGAAATGGACCAGGAAAGGTATTTTATGGAAGTTGACTAAAAAAAAAAAATAAAAAGTATCTTAAAATCCCAAGCAGTTTACATTGTCCAGGTGAAAACTCAGATTCTGGACTAGAGTTTTGAAACTGTAAATGTTTTTTGACTGCTCAGCATCTGAGATGTGCTCAGGAGCTGATCAGGAACTGATGCTCAGGTCTTTAAGAGCATCAGCAGTCAACATTTTCTGAAGCTCGTGACCTTTTAAAGTTCCCAGAGTTAAGCAACAAAAATCATTAGCCATCTTTAAAAGATCTTGTCCTGACTGCTGAGATAAAGCTGAGAAGAAATTCTGTGTTCCTAACCCAGTGCAAGAAGCATTTCCAGGTAAAAGGTTGAAATAGGGAAAAGGAACAATTAAACTCTTTGAGGTCTGACATCCTTCACATTACAGCAATCCGATGAAATTCTTGTCAGCAGTGGTTAGTCTGTTCTCCAATTCTGCAACTTACCCTGCTGATTCTGGTGAACCTGATGGGGTTTTTTTCACTTCTTGCCTTTTAAGGTGCAGAGCAGCTTGTTTTGTATGTAGTTAAACAGCCGTCATTTCTCATCTCCAATATCTATTTTATTGCTGGCTGAAGTGATTCCCGGAGCCAGCAAAAATATATTAACTTGTTTATAAAGCATGCTGGAATTAAAAAGAGTTAGCTACTAAACATCATGTAGCACTAACAGTAGTAAGAATATTTAATAATGGTACAGTAATTCCTATATATCCCTATGCTGCATCTTAAATTGAGCTGGAAGATATTTCATTTAAAAGCTGGAGCCCAAACTATGTGTTTCTAGTACATTGCCACTGGAACTGTGGGTGTGGTGCTTCACCAATAATATATTACCACAGTCATGGTAACCATTGTCTTCTCCGTAATTTAGTCTTTTGACAAGATGACATGAACATTTGGCAGGCTTTCATGTCAAGAAAGCCAAGGGAATGATTTTTTTATTTATTTATTTCGCCCCCTCTAATGAAGAAGAGTTCACTTTACAGACTATCTTTCTTCTGGGAAAGGGTTAGGGTTAGCGGAAAGCAGGTTATTTTTAGGGGTCATGTACCACTAAGCCAAGACTCCCCAGTGCTAGACAATAATCGGCTACTGGGTTGTATTGTGTTGTGTTTTACAGCTGTGTGCACTTGACCATATTTTGCCAGCTGGGACATTTTGTTAAGGGGTGAGTGAGGGCTCTCTAAACACAAGCTCCCCAAGCTAAATAAATAACAAACCCTAACCAACCTCCCTAAAATTCCCATATGCTCACTGAACTCATGATTTACTGCAGCAACTCTGTAACTCTTTAAGTGCACTCAGAATTGCTGCAAAGACAGAAAGTCAGTCATCTCTCTGTACTCTGATCTTGTCTCTTGTTTGCCTGTATTCTGCTAGGATTTTGCTTAAGTGGAATTTAAGAACTTTTTCATCTGTTAGTTGCTACACACACCATACAGTACCAGCTTGGGATGACCATTGTGGATGGCCAGTGGCCTGATGTCCTGCATATTCATCCTATTCTGCATTTTGTTGCCTGTTCTACCCATTCTGTATACTGTTGCCAGAGATCCTGCATATGGAGATGTCTTGGCTCATTGCAGAAGTTGGACTAGATGACTTATGAAAGTCCCTTCCAATCCAAACTATCCTATGACTCCTATCCTATGATATTCTGCTAGTAGGGAAGTCTCACCAAGCAGTGGCTTTTTGCACTTTTTTTCAGGCATAAGGCTCTTAGCAACAATTTCTAAAAAAACCCCTTTCTTCTCATGGGCTTGAATTCAACCCACTGACTTACACAGAATTGCAAACTCCCTTCTTTCTGTTAGGATTTTCTTCAGCACTGAGGATGCATGCATGCCTCAGTGCAGATAGACAGTTTCTCTCTGCAAAGAGGGGTGTTTCAGCTGGGAGGAGGCACCTTCTAGCCCAGCTGCGTGTCTTCTGGGCTGGAGCTCTCACACAGCCAGGTTGCCTGGCGTGCGCAACAGCAGAGCATGTGTCTGCCTCCGGCCATGCGGTTTTGTGCTTACTTTCACCCTAGCTCAAGTTGAGAACATGTCTTTCAGCAAGGAAGAAAAAGCCACCCACAGCTGGCTCTGGCCCTTCTCTGCGAAAGCACCTTTGATTGTCCTGTACCTCAGCCATGGCATGTCTCAGCTTCCCTGGGTTTCATCACCATAGGACTCCCTGAGCTATGGCTGCAATATTCATCAACCATGGAGTCCCTGAGCTTTTTGATGAGACAAGGGCCTTATTGGTGTCTCTCAGGGCTTTTGGAGATTCTTTCCTGCATCCTACCAAAGCAGGGCCTATGGTTTCTCTAATCTCTTGGGCGCTTTCTACTTTTGAGGTCATTGTCTTTAAATTTATGTGATGAGTAACCAGAATCATAAACATCTCTCAGCTTATCAAAGCTTTCAAGCTTTGAAATATTAATAAACCTAAAAATAACTGGGCAGTGGTAGTTACGATGTGTTAGAAAGAACAATAAAATATTTAACAACTATTATTAATTAACATTACTAAGATTGAGAGGAAGGTACTGGATAAATTGTTTTAAAAAAGGGAGGCTGGTTTGTGCCATTATATGATGTTATCTTATAAATATGTTAGATATGAATACAAAGATTAGATACAAATATTAACACATATTTCATTAATAACTTTTTATAAACTTTTCTATATTGACAGGTGCTGTCAGAATCACCTCACAATTCCTTTATTTCACATTTTCTCTCTGAAGTTTTATCTTGCTTTACTTCTCTGCAGGATGATGGCCTTCCAGAGAATGAACATCAGCTCTCAGTAGCTGGGAAGATAAAGAAGCATTTCAACACAGGCCCTAAACCGAACAGCACAGCAGCTGGAGTTTCTGTCATAGCAGTAAGCATCTGAAATACACAGCCGCAACACTTAAATTTATGTGCCCACAAGACAGTGTGTGTCTAGGATATGCCACCAAGAGGAACTGAAGAGGGTTAATCTTTAGATAATTCTAATGTTTAATTAATATAAACATAGTTAGACTGGTATTCTGCACAATTTCTTCGTTGATTCTCCTTGTGAGTCACATTGTTATTTGATAGCCGTAGGAGACACATACAGTTCTGTACACACACTTCCACATTTTACCAGATCAGTAGACCAAACTCCAGTGTAGATTCAACAATTTGATCTATGGGATCATGACATTTTACTTGGCAGCAGAATCACCACATGGATTGAGGCCACACAGAGGTTGTAAAAGGACAGCAGAACTTTAAAATTATAATTACTTAAAATTTGTAACAGAAAATCTGTATGGCAGCCTGAGTTTCTTTTCTCTCCTCTGAAGACATCAAAGAGAGCTGATTCCTCACTGCTGCCTTCATAGTTGATATGAGTCTAGCTCTGCAGATTTAACTGAGCAGCAGCTGCATTTTATTGTACTGCCACATGCAAGGTGCTTCCCTTTCGACATCAGAACTTAATGCGGTAAAAACTTAATGGAGCTCCTTGCTGCCTTCTGTCATGTTGCAATTCCAGTCTAGGCATTCCAGGTTATAATGTGTCGAAGCTTCCGAAATCAAACTTGACCAGACTTTTGACCAAGCTTTACTGAGGTTTCAATGGCATCCTCAGGGTAGCATGCATCCCCTACTTTGTATTTTTTCACCAAAGATGAACATGTGCATTAGATATACATGCACACAGAATATATGCAGTGTATTATGAGATTATTCATGCTAATGCCATTGAAAAGTAACACGCACATCCTTCACATTTTTGATACATCTGCCTGTGTTTGTAAGCTTTTCTTTATTACTCATGGTAATGTTAACACTCCAAATAGTCACTGAGAATAAGTGACACGTTAAACATAACCATTCCCATATCAGATTACTCAGTGTTCATTCCCAGCTTCCATAAATTGCAGGTGGTGTGACTGCACATGTACTTTCTTGTACTGTTTCCACTTTCATGTTTCTCAGCTCAGCCCCTCCAGTGGTGAGTTAAATCAGCATGAAGTAAACTCAGCTCAGCACATGCAGTCTGGCTCACAGGTGTGAACTGTTTGTGCAGCAAAATGGATATCTCTCAAAGTTACTTGGTTTAAGTACTTAAAATTTCAAGCTGTGCCTCTCTCATATTTTTTCTTTACTCTTTCCAACCCTGAACGTCCTCAACATGGAAGCAAGTTGTTCTTCATGCTTTTCCTAGATTTTCTCTATCATCAGCTAACATAGCCAGCATTTATTTCTTTTCATTTTTAAGCAATAATACTGCAACAGCTCTCCCACAACTAAAACATCACATACCCATTGCTCATCTGAAATGCAGGTATGTTCTGTATAGCTTAGCTGAAACTGTGTACCTTTTGAATGGACTGCCAGCACGCTTGTCCATGAGAATTACTGCTCAGATCCTCCATGCTAATAACTTCAAAGCTTAAAAGCAAGAAATGATGCCTTTTTCGTCATCCATCCCTTGCCTCCTTTATGTTTTTAATTTCCCCACCCTCGGTTTTTTTTTTTCCTTTGCCCCAGTTGCTCTGCCAAGGAATCGTTTACAGCAGTTTGACACTTGAGTAATGAAAAAGGCACTGTAGTGAATCTTTCCAATGCAAAACTTTATACATTAGGGGGAAAAAATGTATATGTTTAATTATATTTTTAATGGCTTTTATTTATTTTTTAGTGTTTGGAAATTTAACAGATTAGTGACCATCTCTATGGGTGAACACCATACTCTGGCACGACTAATCCTGCAACTTGGCCTATGAAGTAGAAATTATTAGAATATTTTTACAGAATTTAGCAGTTTGATTAGCTTATGTCAATTATTTCCTAAAAACATAGAAGCGATTGGGAAGTATAGACTTCCTTAGTGGTTTGGTAATGATCCAGAAAGCTGGATAATTTTGACTTTAAGAATAAATTACCTTTATTTTCTACAAAGCTAATAAGTAAAATCAAAAGCAAAACAACAAAGCCTTTAATTGTTGTTTCTGCATTTGAAAGCAAATTTAATGTGCAGTTGATATGTATGTCATCAGGGTTTTACATATGGGAATCTAACTGTGCAATCTTAAATATCATAGAAGTAAACCCTATTAATGAAGACTGCTCTGCATTTAGAATTTTCACAGTATGTACAGATGCTGTAACATATTGTTCAGCACTAAAGATGTGCACTAATTATATTTTCAATTAAAACACTGTTTTATTGTGCCTGCCTGTATGTTTACTGTAACTTTTTGAGAGAGTGCTCGTGTATATAATATATAGAGATGCTTTCTATATATTACATAACACGTCTTTGTCTGTGTGTGTGTTTGTGGAAATACGTTAGTATGTGGATATATTTATATAGTTACTTAATAGTATAAAAAATAAATCTTAGTATTATTTTTGAGTTTTATAGCTCTGTTTATGCATAGAGATAGCTATTCTGTGGTATTTAGTTCTTAATTCGTCCTCACACTGGTATGATATTATGTGCCTGTTTTCTTTAGTGGAAATAAGTAGTCCTCACACTGGTATAATGTTATATGCCTGTTTTCTTCAATGGAAATAAGTGACACACCTCAAAGATCTCAAAACTTATTTATCATATGCACCAATTAAAACTATAATGTGAAAATTAAGTTTTTAAATAAAGTTTTAAAGATGTGTTTGTGGTCACTTTGACCTGGAGGAAGTTTGAAGCCATGTGTATTTTACATACATCTGCTATGGCAGCTGCTTCCTACATCAATGCCCAAAACCACTGCACTGACTCCTTCAGTCTGATCTGTTGATGTGGCAATCTTCAGTAAAAGTTTTCTCTGACCATTCAGGGCAGAGACATCCTAGAAGTTCTTGTGCATGTGTCCAGACTTCACATTGTCCAGATTTGAAAGGGTTTGTCAGTTTGGACAAGTTACCATAATGAACATGTTGTGCATGCCTAGCAAAGCAGTTCCTTTGCTGATGTAGCAGAAGATGAATCCTTAAACAAAATTAAGGCAAAAAGACTTTTCTGTTGATACATTAATACATCATTGAAAGTTCTGCCAGCATAACTATGTCAGCTGGGGAAAAAAATCCCTTAAACCAGCGTAGCTTTGCCAGCAAAATTTTGATTGGAGAGCTAGCTTTTAAAATAGCAAGAGAATTAACAAGTCCCTAAAAAGCACTGCTTGCTGATGGGAGAGTATGTAGGAGAAAGATCACTTAATTTGCCCTGTTCTTAAACTCTCATCATAATCATTGACTACTGGTCTCTGTAGGACACAGGGGCTGGGCCTTTTTGTACTGTGTCAGAATGGCCAAATATTTGCAGGATCAGGTTTCTCATACAGCTTTCCAATAGGAACAATATCTTGTACAAGGTTCCGTGATGTTGTTTATAAAACTCTACCGCAGTGAAAACATAAAACCAGACTTTTACTGAATAGTCTTGTTTTAAATTTGGGGATAGATTTTTTTCCTTCAGTTGTCCAAGGATGTCATCCATTTTTCTTTTTTTTCTTTTTTTTTTTTCTTTTTCATTGGACACAAAAGAATATCCTGTGGCTATACCCTCTGGCCATTCGTGACCATGGCTAAAGCAGCCAAGAGCCAGAGTCACTTTTTGAGAATGCTTCTGTGATCCAAAGGTGTGCTGTAATTCCTTGTATGAGCCAAGCATTGTTTAATTTGTGTCCTTGTCTGAAGTGTTAAAGCTTTGCCTGTATGTTGTCACTTTTGTGCTTGTATTTTTGTCGTTGTTAAGACAGAGGAAAGACTAATAATAATCTTCTGTCAAGGGTGTATATGAGGTCTCTGTCTTGGCAATGAAAGTGAACTCCAGCTGGAGAACCACATGAATTGAGTAGACCAGAAGAGAAAAGCTGCTCAGAAAGTTGGTGTAGCTTTGCAGAGTCCTCGCTGGGCTGGGGAGCAGCATGGGGCTGCTTCCTGCAGTCCAGCAGGGGGAAGGCAGCGGGTGGATCATTGCCCTGCGATCTGCTGATTTTAAAATAAAATTGCAAATTACAAGTGGCATTTTTAGAGCTGAGATTTCTTGGGTGGTGTGGAAGAGGAGCCGAGCTTAGTCTGTGAGTTTTGCTTGGCTTAAAGATGGAACACATGCCTCATCTATCACTTCCCATCTATTGTCTGTGTTGTCCTGGTATTGTTTGTCCACAGTCAGTTTTCTCACGGCAGGATTTCCACACCGACTAAATTGTTTCAACTCCTGTTAGGAAGCAACTCACCCTTTTTTCTCTATATTACTTTTTAGATATTCGATTTTAGGGCGATATTTTTGATCTGCTTTTCAAGAAAACATCCCTTTTGTGTATTTTATGTGCAACATACAAGGAAGCCAGTAGATGGCAATATTAGACCAGTGTACTTAAGCCAACAGAAAATTAACTGTAGGTACGAGGTTCTCGTGGTTTTAAACAGGAAACATCCTTTAAATAATTCTAAATAAGATGAAAGCACCATTATTTTAACATAATGGAATAAATTATTAAAATCTACACTTGCAGGGGAGTCATCAAGAAAAATTTAAATTTGGAGTTAGCTCCTAGCTACCCTTGAAGTGTTTGGTAACTGGAAATGTGTTGAACTGCTTTTCTGAATTTAGAATTAGAAGCTGTCATCAGTATTGGAAATATATGCCATGCTCTTATTGAAGCACAAAATGGCCTTTTCTCTTCATAGGGCAAAATAGGAAAATCATCACAACTAACAATTTTAAAGCAGGCAGAGTGTCTCCCTCAAGATATTTCCCCCTAAAATTTCATTTAACTTAGCTAAATGATGTCTTCACCGTCTGTTAGTGCAGAACAGAAGGGTTAGAGAAAAAAGCACATTTTCTTTGTCCCTATGCACATGATTCTGCTAATGATGAATTAAACTTAAAAGATCTGTATTCAAGGAATAGCAGGAGCACACTTTTCTGGACACAATGTTAAGTTCATTTCCATTTTGACTTTAATTGGTGCAATTTTAAACCAAATAGTTTTGTACTGTTATCTTTTTGAGCATGAGGTGTATGCTGAAGTGATAAACAATGTTATTCATGGCTCTGAGTAGTTCTACTCTCCAAGGTTAACACATTTTTAGAAATGAATTACAATGATTGATGGGGTATCAAAACCTGATTCTTTTCATCTTTACACATTCCGTGATTATGAAGCAGTCTAATTTAAGCCGTGTGTAGTCTGTCTTGCCTGCTCCTGTTGCATTTTTAAAAAAGCAACATTAAACCTCTCAGTTTAATTGCAAAAGATAATTTTCCATTACTGGTCTGTGCAACTTAAAAGGGCACTTCCGTCTTTGTAGGTAACAAGATATTTTGTCAGATTTTTAAATGAATGCATAATGCATACTAAGTAACCTATTTCACAAACTCCATTTTAGCTTGAATAAATTGGCTTCTAATTTAGCAAGACTGAATCTAGAGTTAGCATCTTTTTCTTTCATTTCTTTACTTTCTTTTTCGTCTCCAGTACGTAGCTTTAGGATGTTAGATAAGTGCCTTCTGAAAGTGAAAACAGTAAATATGCACTAAATAAGGAACAGCTTGCTCTGGAGTCTGAATTCTTTAGCCTAACGTCGATCCACTGAGTTGCCCCATTTCTCTCTGCTCAGCTGGACCACGGGTTTACCATCAAGAGATCAGGGTCTTTGGACTACTAACAACAACCAGGAATGTATTGGATAAGGTATGAGATGGTGCAGCACCAACAGTCAGTGTTTCCATGGCAACGTGCTGGCAGTCTCCATTAACCAGTTCCTTCAGTGGATAAACATGCTTTTTGATTTGTTATCCGGTCCATATGCTGCTTTATCAGTTTCGTTTTAATCTTGATTGAGATGCCACACCCCTTCATTCCCTTTCTTCACCCATCTCTCACACCCACATTGCCAGCTTTCTCCTCATCGCACATGCTCAGTATCAATTTCCCCTATAATTAAAAGGACAGTGTATATAGAAAATGTACTAGATATGCTGAAGTATGCACCCTCCCCCTCCCTATTGCTTGTTAAGGCATCTGTTTCCCCTATGCTCCTGTTTTGAAACACAGGGAGCAGCAACAGGCTCTCAGCATATATATTCCTCTTTTTCCATGCAAGTGGAGCTATATACTGTCATTTTAAACCCACTGAACACAATCCTTACCTTAGATCGAACAATGCATTTACATAACGCGGGTGGTAGAAACTCTCCCAAGTTCAATGAAATACAATGCATTGTATGTGCTGGTAAGCTTGTGTTTCTAACAATGCGTTCTTTCTCTTTTCTTTTTAAACTCCTTCTGATACCTATTTATTTTGATTTTTTTTTTTTTTTAATATTGCATGAGTCTTTTGAATATATTTTTCTTCATTGTGTAAATGTGCCAGGGTTGTTGTTAGATGGCTTGACCTGTATGATCAAATGGGACTCTGGGTGGGAGGGCTTTATTCTAGTGTGGGGGCAAGGATGCAGGTCTGATGGCCCACACAAAGCACACACACCTCAACTAATCCAAAGCCATGGAATTTCCATGAAGTGGTTATTTGCTGGCTTTTTTCCTTCTTGTTACTCACAACCCGCATTTTGATAGCTGGAGAAATTTTTACAAGTTTCTTGCAAAATCTGCATTTTCTAACACTGCAGTAATTGGAACCTTTAAAAATTCATCTGTGAGGTGTTTGGAAAAACTCAGCAAATTAACCACATTAGTGAAACTGCAGAGATGGTCACTGCAAGTATTTCCAGTAAATTAAAAATCCCACCCTGGATCACTTCACCAAGTGCATGGATTGGGCTACAGCATGGTTTCCATAAAACCTAGCAGTTCCCTGTGCATGCATTGAGGGTTAAGTAGATTTTGATATGGATGTTCTGGGGAAATAAAAAAAAAATAAGAAAAATCCTATTTTCAAGCAAAAAGTAGAGAAGTGGTTCCCATCCATCAGCTGAATGCTGGCTAGCAAGAACTGCGGAACACTTTCACTCTGAGTGCTCCAGTGTGTAGCAGCATCTGTAATTCTAGCCTATCAACTTGTGGTGGTGGCTATAAACCTACCATGGCCTACAAGATAATAGCAAAACTTGGCATCGTGCTTCCCAGGTTCCATCCCTGTAATAGAGTTGAGAGACAGCAGCGCAATATTAGTGCTTTTCTGGTTTGAAGAAGGGGGGAATGGGCTTTGGGTGCCCGACTTTAGTTGAGTGTGGATTTGATAGTGTTAGAGCAATTTTTCCTTTCTGCTTACAATAATGGCATTTTGTGTAAAGCAGGACTTTGTCAAATAGCTGCAAATTTAATGCATCTTCTGTAAAATGGGGGAAAGCTCACACGATCTTTATTTATCTTTCTGGAGTTGAATTAATCTCCATCAT
>JBCJKH010029519.1:37898-69411 GCA_039877255.1 Loriculus beryllinus | reverse complement strand
TGAAGGCAAAACTTTACATAACTTCCCAATGTTTTCTTCAACTGTGAATTTCCTTACTCCTTCTGGTTTATATCTAAATCTTAACATTATTTTAATCTGCTACTGACAGAATGGCCTGAATTTTCTGCCTTTTCTGGGCTGATTCTGAGCATCAAGGGAGCACCAGGTTGTTTGTATCTAACATAGCAGGAAATATTAGTATATGTAATATTAATATATAAGTATACAATGTTAGCATATGTTATTTTCTGTATATCTACAGGTATTATATAAAAGCTAAAGGATCAAAATAAAACCCAGGAAATATATGGGAAAGTCATTAATGATATTATTTATGTAATGACAATAGAAAGGACATGAGTTACATTGGATGCTTAACATAATTATCAATCCAGTCAATACTCAATTAATAAAATACTGGATTTTTAAAATATAGTTCTCACTATCACAGTTTTAAATGTATCTGAATAGCTCATTTAAAACCCCATAGTTCCATCCTCCATGTTTAGTTCCTAATTTCCACTACTTTGCATCTCTCGAGTTACTTACCCCTCTCCCACGTTCATACAAGTCATTTTCAAGTCAAAAATTACATGGGGCTTGACATGAGACAAGGAAGTTGGGAATCAGTCTTGCTATCTGTAAAGTGCCAGTTTGAATACCTTAAAACCCTCTGTAAACTGAGTATTAGTAAAAACAGGCAAACATCTAAGCTTATTTAAAATCCTTCTCCTGCTCTTTGACTAAGAAAGCCACAACTGATTCACAAACTATAAATAAAACTCACCCATGCAAACAACTTGGCACTAGGTCTCTTCCATGTGTAATTGAAACCAGCTGAGGTATTGTGTCTCTAAAAAGGGGGGGATGTCAGAGTAAACACAAACTTAAGTATATCAATAGGAATTCAGCAGTTATATGTGTAGAATACTTGTCTTTGCATTCACCCACCAATACAGTACAAAACATATATCAAATTGATTTGATTTTCTTTCTTTTCTGTTTTCATTTTAGCTAAGTTTCGTGTCAGAAGTTACATGGTGTGCTGAAGCACTGGCCTTTTGTATTTGGAGGTCTAGGTTCAAATCCACTCGATTAATTTGTTCCCTCGATGTGGTCATTTGCACGTCTCCAAATCACCGTGTAACTTGACTTAGTTATAGCTTGTGCCTGAGGGGCAAAACTAACCTGTGTCTTTCACTCCTGGACTGAGGTGCATTGCTAAGTTTGAAGTACTCTCCAAAAAGTGTCTTGAATCATGAATCGATCATATATATATATATATATATATACATATATATATATAGACATATATACATATATATGTATATAAAACTTGAGAAACCCATGGAAAAAAAATAAAAAAGGCTGCCTGGCTCATGCCACAAGCATTGTTCAATGGTTGTTTTTACAGTAAGGAAACCTGCATATCTCAAGGTTTTGAGGTCACTAGCCAGAAGCTTAAGGAAATAAGAAAAAATTATCTAGGTGTGGACAATTAAATACATGTGGACGCATACATGTATATAAGAGAATGCACTGAAATAAAAATACCCATGTTTCAGTACATATGTCTGTGTAATTCCGCACACTAAACAAAGCAGCACAAAAATTGCAAACAAATTGCAAATATGTTGCTGCAGAATGAAAGCGATTGAAGGGATGGTTTTCTGAGATTAATGTGTGAACAGCTGCATCCCCAGTTCAGTCTCCTGGCTGGTATGAATAATGGATGGGCTAAGAGGCAAAATGTACAATAATGTTCTTTTATTAATGAAATTAATATATATCTATATTTGGTGGCCAGCAGTAAATTAAGACAAGTGAAAAGAAAAACAGTCACTTCTCACATACATAAAATGCAGTTACTTCAATACAATAATTACTGACCTGACAGAAATCTATCACCCCACAGCTAGAATAGGGTGCTTCCCACTGCAAATCCAACATGTATATCAAAGCAGTTGTAGTTTTTGAGTGTCTGTTCGTAAACACAGAGTTCAACATTTTCCAAGGTAAAAAACTAATTTGCATGGCCCAAGAGTCCTGCAACATCAAGAGGTAGGGACCAGGGTACAGACACTCCCTATGGCAAAATCCTGGAAAAATGCTAACTACATCTTAGCATAGACATGACAGAAACAAGGATTTTAAACTAATGCTACATTACTTCAAATTAAATGCATTTCCAAAAATGGCTTGTTAACCATTTGGTACTGGGTGTCAGGATTACTAAATGTTGATGCAAAATACATTAGTGCTTAATGAAGTGCTTCAGACCCATCAGCACCAAACTATTAGAGTCAATCCACTTATCTGCTGCTGGATAAGAAGCTTCTGCATTTCCTCATATGGATTGTAGGAGGACAGCTGCATATCTTAAATAAGAATGCTATCCTTGCTACCATACAGTGCTCAAAGTTCTCACTCTCTCACCTTGAGCCAGGGAAAAAAAATGTCGAAATGTGATAATGAAAATCTGGGATTTGCAGCCCTGTGAAGCGTAAGTGCACTTCAGATCCTCTTATTATTTATTGAAAGAGTAGCTTCAAGTTGAAGTGCCATAGAAATCCATAATAGACTGGTTCATGCACTGGTGAACCACCCAGCTGAATAGTAGATGAAATAATACATCTCTTAAACCCAGGCAATATGTATAAGAGGCCTGTGCTACAAAACCAGTAAGAATAATGAAAAAGCTGATTTTTGGAACATACCATATGCACAAGAGGGTACAGTAGGTGACAATTCCGTGTACAAAACACATGCGGTCAAATACATCTTACCATCTCTGCATTCCAAACCATTAATCTATTATATTTTTAAATTCTTCAGAGGTAAAAAGTAACCATGACCTCATTAAGTGAAAAATAGTACTTGTGCGGAATGTAGAATGGCAATACCACCCAGCAGTGTATTAGACACTGGAAGTGCAAAATATCATCAACTGGGTAGAATAAGCCAAATCTTGCAAGTTCTGGAAGTGCTCTCTCTGTGGCCAGAGGTGGCCTGTTTTGTGGTTCTGGCATGTTAAATGCTAAAGATTAGAATACAACCTGTGTATTTTTGCTTTCTCTAGATACATACTTCCTTCTTTGGCTCTCTGTAACTTTATACATTTTTATTCTATAAGCTCTTTGGGTGAGAAAGACTGTGAATGTCTCAGCCCAGGAGAGTAACCACAGTAATGCCCCTGAGTCTACAAGCATGTCTTTGCAAAGACCAACTAAATGAAATTTGGTGGAAATTTTGGATAAAAATGTAACAAAACTCATTGTCTCTAAATATCTCAGGAAGTTTCTGAAGTGTTAGGAAGCCAAAATAAGGTGCTGGATCAGGTGAGATCATCAGGATTTTTTTTGCTTTATATTTTCATTATTAAGTCAAGAAGTGCCTTTACATTTATCTAAACAAATGCATTTAAACAAAAGCCCCCAGAGCTTCCCGAACAATACTATCAAAGTAGTATCTTGGGGTCTGTTTTTTTTAAAGACACCTTTAAAAACGTGTCCTTATACTTAATTATCTAAGTACTTTTGCTATTTTAGAATTTTGTCCTTTTAAAAAAATTAATGCCCTAGGCTAAATTTCAAAATTAATCTTTTATTCGAAGTATTCTATTCTGTGCAACATATCTTATTTTAAATACCTTCAGTTTTTGCATGCATGTTTACCATTCTCTTGTAGCAGGCTTTAAAAATAAATTTTGAATTTAATACAAGTATTTGTATTTATTCAACATGAAATGTTTAACTTTCTCAGAGGAGAGTATCTATTACCACAAGATGATGTGATGTGGTTTAAACTTTAAATAAATGCTTATTTCCTGTAAGCATAAAAAATCTTTTAAATGGAAATCTGTATTTTATAGAGTGGTAATATATCCATTCTTTTCAATTTTCACACAGAATTACATACTGTATGCTGTATATTCACTATGTGTAAAAGATCTAGGTATTTTTCTGTTTCACATTAAAATAATCAAAAACTGAATTGGTTCAAGGCTAAGAAACATAGAAGGCATTGAAAATACTAATTAGAGCTCTTAACTGAAAGATGAGCAGTAAACAAAGAAATTCTCAGCAGTTGAAAAGTGTTGCATTTTGTAGCAATTATTGTTGAAAATATGGGCAAGAACTTATCAAAGCTAATCATTTTACCCCTTTAAAGTAGTGCTGTGTAGTTCCTAGACACAAAAATAATACTTCAGCCATTTAGCCTAACTAAATCCATTTGCTATAGTAGCTCTGTACTCTTGTCCATCTTTCCATCTCTGTTACATCATTATTGAATGCTGATTGCATTATTTTAGAGCATGGATTGCTATAATGCTATTCTGCCCCAGTATGATGGATTTAGTTTTCATTTTGTTCTCAAAAATATGTTGGCTATAAATACATCTCTGCTCTCCTATGAGGCTCACACTATAACTGGCAAATTTTCTAGAGAAATCAATCATGTGTGTCTCAAGAGAACACAATAAATCCTTTGAAGCAGAATAACCTTTTGGCTGCATTCTTTTAAAAGGAGATTTTCATACTAAGGATAAATTTTACAAGCCTTACCAGTTAAACCTATTCAGTGCTCAAAGTTATATTTGCCTCCAGTAGCATGATTACGTAATTGTTTGCATTTTGTATGTCATCTTAGTAGCCTCCTTCTGTTTTGCCTTTTCCAAAACAATCAGGAGCCATGTTTTAAGAAGGCTGCCCTGCTCCAGAGGACAGTTAATATGTGTCAAAATGCTCTTGCTGAATCAAGGCCATCCTGCTGAACTTGTAATTTTACAATGATTTTAGGGACTGCAGTCTAATAAGCCGTACTCAAGAAAATCAGTCCCATGCTTGAAATCATTAGTCAGAGTTTGGCTGCCCTTATGTGGGTTGCAGTTTCACCAGGTAAATGTTCAAGAAAAGCAGAAGGGGTGTGGCTGGAAGGTACAACCATCTTATCAAGACTTGCATTCTCAGCAGTTGCAGAATGAGCAAAAAAAAAAAAGGCCCATGAAGAACATCCTTCTTTACCATTCCTAGACACTCTGGATAGACCTAGATAAAATTAGTGGAGTATTTAATGTGATATACTTTGGTCAACAGAAGGAGACAGGGGGTCAGGCTAAATGGGTCTTTCTGTCAAAATTAAACGTTCTCCCTAAGAACATCCATACAGCCACATGAGAAGGCTTGCGTGGGCAAGCTCCCTTCAGTGTTTGTTTTTCTTTATTGTCTGACAATTTCCTTACAATTAATCTTTCTTAGCTGATTGCGCTGGCTTGAACATGGGTAAGCGTGGATCAGCCTTCATTAGGTCAATTCAAAAACAAGCGAGTATCTCTGCCTTGCCTATAGAAACAGATACATACATTGAGAAGGCTGGGGAGGGAGGTCATTTGGTATTTGGCTTGAAATTTGAATCTATTAAAGGATGAAATTAATAACATCCAGAAGTAGAACATATGGCATCCATATATATGGTACTGTATCTGCTTGATGATGTCACGCTACCTCTTAAGGTTTAGGAAATGCACTTTCTAAAGCAGTTAGCTGTGTTGCGGGCTCAGCCTTTCAGACCTGAATGAGACAGAACAGGTTTAATTTGATCTGAACATTTATTATCCCTGGTATTTGCAGGCCACATAAACTCATGGTTTTCATTAGCTTTGCATTTCACACACAGCCTAATTTCATTTATTCTTATTTTATGCCCCTGCCAGACCACCGCTCTTGATAAGGAGAGGCAGGTTTTCCGACGAAGACGCAACCAGGATGTGAGGGGACGTTATAAGGAACAGCAAGCTCCACCTGAACTCAACTCCGAATCGGAAGACTATTCACCAAGTTCATCCGAGACTGTTCGCTCACCTAACTCACCCTTTTAATAAAACACTTTTACTCAAAATTCTTGGCTTTAACCCTTTGAGACCCTAAAAATCCTTCAGACCTGTGTGAAGTGATTACAGCTGATCTATCCAGCAGTAAACACTGGGATGGTGGAACACAAAAGGGTGCTCACAGAATCTTTGTAAGAATAATTTCCTAATTGATTGAAATACTTGTTCTATCCTTAGATTGCAACTTGCTGCTAATATGATCCTCAAAGGGTTAAGGCTATTTTGCTTTTTTATTTAAAGATAGAAGCAGTGAATGTTTTCATCAGTGAAGCTAGGAACTGCAGTATGTAATTTTAGCCCGTGTTAACCCTCTGAGTAAATGATCAACTTAAATCTTGACAGCCCACATTAGAGCTTTATTTTGGTTTTTTTTGCTTTTATACACATGTAACTTTTATAGTACCCTAAAGTTCCTTGACTGATTCTGGCCAAATCAAGCACACTATTGCTTAGGGGTTACAAATATAGGCTTTATAAATGAAAATAAAATTAAACAAACCGTATATTCTGTAGCAGCTCTTTCTAAACCTGCATCATACTTGGAGGGTCTTATGCAGGCTCTTTCTAAACCTGCATCGTACTTGGAGGATATTATGCAGGCTAAATGGGAAATTCAGTTTAGGGTGGATTCATAGTTTACAGAATATGACATGATGATGGCCACGAAAGGTTGCTTCCGTATCGTTTGCTGCTAATGGCAATGCAGAGTCTTGGGAAATGGCTTGAGGACACATTCTGTCATTTAATGGTATGTAATGATCTAGCTGAGAAGTTCCTGATTCCTTTGCCTCGCATTCAGAAATGTACAGGCAACCTCTCAACATGACCTGGTTATCCTGGGAGATTCATTTTTAAAGATTTCCATTGAATAACACTTAAAATAGCTAAAGTACTTCTCAATTGGTGAAAATACAAGTAATTCCATATATATGTAAAGCCTGAGCTGAATTAGCGAAAGTTCTGTCTTAGAATGGACCAACTTAAAATGATTACCAGATATATTTGTAATATTTAATAAAATGTGCATTAACATAGAGTACACACATTTCTGGTTTGTTAAAATCTCAACACGGCATTTTATAGCATTTTATTTAACCATTATCCTAAAGTTGGCTTTCACAGAAATATTACACTTTGTAGACTTTTGTTTCAAATGTGATAATTTAAAAGAAAAAAAATATAAAATTACTCAGAATTTCACTTGAATGAAAAAGGCAACTTCCAAATTCCAATTCTAAAATAAAAAAATGTGAAATTTATACTTGTTTTTATTACTCATATAAAATGAAGCTTTCTGCTGTAAAGTTAAAATTTTCTCACACTGTTTTTAAAAAGTCAATAGATGTGTTTGCCTCTCTCTCTGTCTCTCTCTCCTTTTGTTTTTCTCCTTCTTTCTCCCTTTTTCTTTCAAATTATACCACTAGAAATATCAACATGCTGCCCAAAAAGATAAGCAGACTTTTCTGATCTTGCTAGGAAGTATAAATAAATTTTGGAAGAACAGGGCAAGTTGTCTACAGAGTCACTTCCATTGAGCTGTATTTCCTCAAGGAACTGTCCCCAGAAGCAGCTGTGGCAGCTGTTGGAGCTAGCTCTTTTGCATTTCTAGTTGGAAGTATCATTTGAACTGTATTTCAAGAAACATTGAAATTCTTTTGTTTCTCCACCCTTTGAAGTGCATCTTTCGTTGTCTCATCATGAAAATTTATATACAAAAAGCTCTAAATTTTTTAAACACAGGAATTTCATCCTTTGAATCTTCGCACAAGTGATGCAAGCATTTCATACAGAATGCTTTTAAATTCACTCAATGTTAATCATCTAGAAATGAGACATTTAGTAGAAACCAGATCTCCAGATTTCCTTGGTAGTACAGAGGTATGAGCATTTCCAGATTTGATTCATCTCACCTATCATGGGCACACATTTTAGGCAGGACTCATGCTTTGATTAACCTACTGTTCTCTATTGATGGTAAAAGAAACTGCTGGTGGAAGCTTATGTCAGACACCAAACTTCAGATTATGAGTTTAGTAGAATGAATCTCACCCTAAATCATTGAAAGACTGATCTCTGAACATACATCCATGGGCAGAAGGCCTGTGTACAGCCTCTGTTACTGGAACCTGAGTCATAACATTAACCCAAGTAAAGCAAATAGGTGTCTTGTTGGAGAGCTCCACAGGGGCAAAAGATGAAAAGATAAAGGAACTGCTATACAAAAGTTCTCACATTTTAGATTTTGGGAAAGGGGTGTCTTTGGCATATCTGTGCCCAGATAGATGGGGCACAGCCACTGCCACTGTGATGTTATTGGTTGTAGTTTGATAACATTTGGATAGGACAGGAATTATTTTTTGATGAAGTCAAACCCTCAGCCAAGGTAAAGCCTCCCTTGCCACTTACCTTCATCAATTTACTGTAGGTCAGGATTAGTCACATGTTCTTTCAGCATTGTTCTTTCCACATTATATCATAGCCTCCCCTTTAGGACAGATACAACTCAATCATCTAAATGAAAGAAATATATTTGATAATAAAAAAATATCTGTTAATACCACATGCTACTTGACTGTTGGGAAAATTTGGCAGTTTTAAAGCAAAGGCCAATGTTCATTCTTTGTAATTAGAGAGGGAACTAGGGACAAAAAACTCAATATAAAAAACATGCTTCACCCTGTGCTTACAAAATATTATTCAAAACCCCATCTGGCATCATCTTTGCTTTGCTTTGGAATACAGGGTTATCATTAAAATAAGATGTTTGTCTCCTTCATCTTACACCATTTTGTATTACTTAAAATGAGTGTAAAAATAATCCTAGATCCTGAAAACCCAGCTCTTCCTCAACATCTTCCATGTTTCTGATCTTTGGTTCATGTTTTATGAACTTAACTATAAAAATATATATTTCTGTTATCTTTTAAGTCTGTGAGAAGTGGGTTTCAAATTGCTGATAGCCTCTTTTTTGGGCTTTAAGGAAGGGCATCTGAATATTTAAACTGATTTAAAAGAGTTTGCAATGATGTTTTTAAATGTATCCATGTATCCATATATATTTTTAAATATAGCCCCATATATATGTGTATATGTGTATGGTTTCATGAAAATAATAATGGTTCAGGCTTGTTTGGCAGTGACTGCCCTTTTTCTTGTCTAACCTCTGAATTCCTGGGGGTAAGTGAAGACAGAAAATGTGGCCCTAAAAATACTTGAAACACCAGTGAAAACAAGAAATCAAAGATAATAGACTATTTCTAATGTGATAATCTGTGAGAGCAGAGAGCACATAGTACAGTGTGGTCATTTTACTATAATACATGTCAGTCCTGACTTCTTCCTTCATTTCCCTTTTGAATCATTGCATCGTATTGTTGCTAAATGTGACAACAATTTTTTTTTTCTAATGCTTATTATATATACAAGGCCAACTTCCTCCCACAAAGCCTGTGTAGTTAGCTGAGATGAATCGCAGTCCTGGCAGGGATTGTCTGTCACCGGGGAGGTGGAGAGAAGCACTTCCAAAGGGTAATTCAGGTCATCTAATATTCAGTCTCTGGAGATGTCTGACAATCCGATCTTAGTATTAACAAAAGTGTAGAACAGGATCACTTCCAGCTTAAATCCTCTCAATTAAATGTAAGTGGGGATAATGTGTATCCCAACCTAAGTGCAATATTTTAGTGAGCTTATATTCAGTGAATAAACTTTGATGTGAAAATGTAGTACTGATGGGTGATAGCACAGGATTAGTTAAATGGCACTGAGCTGGGCATCATCTCATCTAAATGTATCCACCTAATAGTTAAGCATCAAATCTAGGGCAATCATATAAACTTCCCTTATAGTTGCTAGAGACTGGCTTCTTCAGTGGATAATTAAAACTCGAGAGTGGATTAATAGCTCACTAGATGAGGTGTCTAGCCAAAATATATTTACATCATGATTCATTAAATCATGACATATAAATTAATATTTCTGTAAGTTATAATTTTCATAGCATTAATGTACAAAAAAAATCCAAAAATCCAAAATACTATGGTTTTACTCAGAGGGTTAACAGAAAAGCACTAGGCATGCTGAGTACATTGGTGTATCCAAACTGCTTTGCTTTTTTTAGCCAGTGTTCGCTGATTTTTTCAGAAAATTCTTGAAAAATTTAAAGTTTGAAATAATTTAAGTGTTGTTGTTTAAGGAATTTCTATAACCAAATCTTATTTTTAGCTTAACTTATCACAGGAATAATATGTATCATTGATGCAGTGTAAGTCTGTAGTTATCAATTTTATTAATTCCAAAAGTGACTCCAGAAATTTCTCTTTTTTTAAGTACTTACTCTAGAGCTTACAATGGTGGCATAGGTGACTGAGCCTGTCTTTCTTATGAGTAAACAAACAATATTGTAATTTCAAGAAAGTTCTAAGAATCAGCTTTTCAGTTTGGTAGTGTACTAGTTAGGGGAAAGCTATCTCATGACATGCATTGTGTAAATCATCTTTGTAGATGAAGATTGTTCATATTAATGAACACATTCTTTTTCCTTGACATTGTAGCAGAAACTGTTTACTTGTTAATGAACAACCAATACATTAATTTGCTTCAGACTGTTAGAGGGGAAAGTGAGATTCCAGTCATTGACAATGTTATTGCTTTACAGTAGCCCTCATCTAATTTAAATGTGGTGCATACTACAATAAGCAAAGCCAAACCTGTGAATAAACTCCTGAAAAATCCTGGTGGGTCTTTATTCAGTTGGGTGGTTGCATACAGTAGCATGTGGCAGCAGGAAGGCTTTCAAGAATCGTTGAAATGGAAGCGATATATCCACAAATAAGAGCTAAATTGCAATCCTTGCCCTATGGGGCATATATTTTAAAACAAAAGGAAAAAAAAAAAAAAGAAAGGAAAAATTGGCTCAGAGGTTTACAGTGCCACTATATTACCACAGGGCAAGTACATTAAATCATTGTTATTTGCTAGCCTGAGGTATATGTTAGAAAATGGCATCTTTTTTTATTTAGTGTAGATAGTGGGCAGGGAGAGCTTTCTTAATATTACTGCAGTGGCTGCTAGTGCTGCCGTGGTTAAGGATGTGTTAGTATTTCTATTGTAAACTCTTAGTCTCAAAGGTTTTTAATTTGATTGTAGAAATTTGCTTCAGGCAGAAACTTGGCATACAATTTTTCAGCTCAGAATGATTCTTTTCCTAAAATATGAGGGAAATCAGCTTGACCTCTTTGACATTTATTTTCTAAGTGTACACAAACATTGACACACACAGACATAAAGGCAGTTTTTATGCAGCTCATTTCAGATGTGTTACATTTTCAAGCATATCTCACAGGTCTTAACTACAAAGGTGAAAGCTCAGAACTTTTGAGCATTTTGAAAACCAGGGAGAAAACTCAGTGATCAAGAGCAAAAATGTTCCACATATGGGAAAGTTTTATTTTGACGTGACAAGCATTTAAAGTCTGCACAGTAATGAGTAGGTATATACACCCTGCTGAGTGCTCATACAATTCCTAAGTCCACTAGTTTAAGTCATTCGTTGTAGCAAATGCTAAATGTGAGTATCCTGAGTTTCTCTGTAACAGTGGGAGAAGAAGCAGTTTCATCTTGTATCCTAGAGTAGCGCCATGGACAAAGCTGACATTACACCAGCCAAAAGGGTCCACAAGAAGAATTAAAGGAACATGTTTTCTCTTAAGGGGGAAAAAATTGTCTGAATAAAACAGGTTGAAAGTTCACACTGAATAAGACAGGTATTAAAAGCAGTTTAAAAAGCGTAAGTATGGAATAATTTGAGACTATAAAAATGCAAGGGAGGCATGCAGTGTAATCAGTCCATGTGCAGAGCCAATCACCTACTAATCTGGAGCAAATTTACAGCTACAAACAGTCATAATTAATGTACAACTCAAACACACCCAGAGGCAGATGGAATTGAAATCCCAGTTCTTTTAGCAAACATAATGCAGACTTCTTCCTCATATATTCACTAAATGAGACCGTGTGTAGCTTTTTGAAGTAGTGTTACACACAGGCTAGTGGGTAAATTAGGCATCTAAAATATGACTGCAAATTAATTGTTTTTAATAAGAATTCTGCAGCATGCTTCTATCTTAATGGGTCCTTTTGGGAAATGACAGCTTTCAAAAAGTGATCTCTATGCATTTTGTAGTTGTTTGTAACTATACTTGAACAGTCCATGCCAAAGAGAGTTGTTTCTATACTGAGACTTTGCTTTTACCTGCAGTTTTCTGCAGCAGGGCAAAAGGCAGGGAAAAAAGTATCCATGAAATAGAGTTCATGGAATGACCCACCTGTGGTGGAGATGTCTTCCTGATCCTTATTAGTGATTGACCTGAGCGATGAATCTTGGAGCTCAGTCATTTCCAAAATTGTTCACCCTACCTAAGTGGTGGGGGAGGGACACTGGACACAGTTATGCCATATTTTTGGAATCTGCCTGCAGTGCTGCACATCTGTCAAGCCATGAGTAAATGTCAGGTTGAGAAAATAACTCTTTATTCTAAATGACAGAGCTAGAAAAAAGCAAATAAGTAAAGATTAGCCATAAAAAATGTTGACTAGCATTTGGAAGATGATTTCTGACCAGCTGATCAAATATAATGATTCTATAATTTCAAGTCTTTTTCCAATGGAACCGTTGAAGCCAAGGAACTCCAGTTAATTTTCAGGTGGAACTTGACCTGTTGATGAGAAACTTTCTTCTTGAGGTGTTTCTGATATGTCCTCATATATGTCTCCTGTTGTAGGAAGACACTGGACACAGAAACACAGAAGACACCTTGTATTTCTGTGTTCCTAACAGATCTTAAAGCTAGTGATGAGTTATACATACACATCTAATTTTAAGTGCCAGGAGAAAAAAGCAGTTATGAGAAAGAAGCCTAGCTTACTTGTCTAGAGCTATTCTCAAGAGGAGCTGACATTCCTACTATTACTGTTACTGCTACTGCTATTACTACTACTACCACCATCAGCACCACCACCACCACCATTGCTATTAAGTGGTAATTACTTTTTTTGCCTACACATCTCATTAGGTGCCTGGAATGCTTCAAAATCTGCTAAGACCAGAAGGGTCTTATATAAGTAATAGCACCTATAATTTTATTTTCATACAGACTGCCCACAGCATAGAAGCTGGGATGCATAATATGGTGAGAGTTTGAGAACTGGTAAAAGAGGAATTGACAAACTGAGAGAGAGGATTATTTGTAAGGTATAAATGCAATGGATCATTATATCCAAGAGAATTCCTGTTGCTGTATCTTGCAAAGGAGAACAATTGATTATTTTTTTCTTCAGCAAATCCAAGCACATAGGAAAAGGCAAATTAGCCTTTAAGATATGAACTTCTGACAACTTGGTGTTCATCATGAGTCTTAACTATGTGTAGTCTTGGTGAAATTACTTCAGTGTAATAGGGAGTTAAAATTTAAGGAGGGTAACATGAGATCTTGACAGCTTTTGTCATTGATAGCTAAGGGGTGGGAGGAATCAAATTGACTGACTGATGCTAAAACCAGAAGTAGTTCATGCCTTCAAAGAGGCATTTCCAGAGAGAATTAATCTGAAAAAAAGGGAGGAGGAGTACTCCAGTGTAATTCCCAGAGGTCAATTTATCACTTGCTATTTGTGCTGATCTTTGGTGTCTTATCTGAGGAGGAAAAAATTACTCAAACTGGTCCAAGGTTAAAGACATATCAACTACAACTTATTTTTTATTTTATTAAGGAATTAATAATAACCTTTTATATTCTGACTGAAAGAAAATTGTTAAAGGATCAGTTGAGTGTGAAATTAAATAACACTTTTCTCATGCATGCTAAAAAGCTATTTAAGGAAATGTTGGCCTTTAAAAAAGTTTCTAAATTATTTTTATTTAGAAAAATATTCATTTCTTTGCAAAAAATAAGAAACTTAGGAATTGCTGTGTGGTTTGAATAGCTTGGATGAATCTTTAATTTTAAAGGTACTAATTAAATGATTTCTAGATGATATGTATTCCTGCAAAAATAAGGAAGGAAGCCAAATGGCATTTTTCAAATCCTGCCACTTAAACTAATAAATGTAAAGGAACAGGAATGAGATCTGATATTATCACCTTAACTTGTAAGCTATTTGTTGCTTAATTTTATGTAAAATATTTGCTCTAAAATGGTAATGAAAAAGTAGAAATGGATAAGTCACTTAATATTTCAACTCTAGTCTCAACTTCTAACAAGGTCATGTTTCTTGAGCAAAGGAGCATTACAATATATTTCAATTCAGTCATCACAAGCAAGCCACTAAGGAGTTATATCCTGCTGCATGCCTGAGAAGCTGTATGCAGGCTTTACAAATTAGTCATGCAGCCACATCCTAGTTTTCCCACATAGACCTCTGCTCCAGAGCGAGTCCTGATGAACATCATTATAAAAAAAAGAAGCAAGTATTCAAAAAATCTGCACTTCATGTGTTAATTTCCCAGCACAGGAGGTGAGTTTGAATAAGCATATGGAAATCAAATATAGTTGTGGACTGACAGCCTTTGTATCTTGTACCGCTCAACACTATACATACCAATTCTCATGAGAAATGTGAATACTGTTTTACAGTGGAAGCCTGCTAAATCCTGCTAATGACTGAAAGTTTCATTGTAAATTGCTGGATTTTGGGAATTAGCAGGTGAATGAAGAAACACAATAGAAGACTAGAGAATAATGCATTGCATTGTGTACTTTTTCATTTGTTCTGACAATTGATTTAGTTTTAATTTCATACTTCATACATTATCAGCAAGCGTGCGGGAGTGTAAAAACTAATAAGGAGTCTGAGTAATATAAGACCCCATCAGGGCTCTCTGATTATTTTTGCTGAAAGGCAAAAAGGTGCTATTTTATCTATATTGATAAAAACGTGTATTTTATACTACTCTCATTTACAAGTTAATAGTTGCTATTTAACACCTGGTTCATGGGATGATTCTTAATGCAGAAGATAGCTGTAAAACTTAGAGTCTGTCAAAAGATGTCTGTCTGTCTCAAAGATGATTTTTTTATATGTTCACAGAGATTATGAACTGACAGTAGAGATACAGGCATGTGGTACTTTCCCTTTTGAACTTTGTCTTCCCAAAGATAGCATCCTCCATCTTACTGACAGTAAAAGATATGGCATGCTAAAATGAAGGCTAGTGATATGTAAAAAGCATAAACATTCATGAACCTTTGCTGTCTTCAAATAAGACTTCTCTGTCGAAAGAACCTCCACACACCACCAGCCCCTCCAGGCCACTTGTTCCTTTCTCCTTCCTGCACTCACCCTTTCTTGTTCAGTATAAGTGTTGCACATACATGTGGTAAAAGAGGAGAAATTGCTCCAGGCAAATACAAAAGTTTCACCCTGCATTAACTACCTAGTTCTGTTTGTTGCTCTAATACACCAGAATGTTAGGAGAAAGGGCATTAAAATAATGACTGCTGCAGTGGGAAGATGGGACTACTTTCAACAGCAGTGGTGGCTTAAATTGTAAATAAAAGGAAGGGGCAAGTACTGTGTCTGTTGGGATATTGTTCTAAACTTTTGTTCTTTGTATCTGGATCTTTCAAGGCATTTTTGTTTTGAATAATCTGAAAAAGTGGGGTGATGTGAAAAAAAAACAATAATGAAAGAAGAAAGACTTGAAGGAAATTGTGACACGGTAACTTATGTTTAAACATTACATATGCTCAGTAAAACTGGGAACACGTGGAGAGGAGGAGTCATGTATTGCCTGCAGGTTTTCTATATGCTGTAGGTTTTTCCGATGCTTTCTAAAGGACAATGACAGAAGACATACACAGACTATCTTGCAGTCATTTGCCCCAGGGTGATAAATGACACATAGCTTTATTATTTGTTGCCACGTAACCTTCAAAACAGGAAAAGGAAGTTGCTGGAAACCTTAAACCTAGATGCTTCCCTGGTTGTAGCATTTTTGCTCCTCCCCAGAGCTGTGTTGGACAGGCAGTGTTTTCCAGTCAGTGTGATGTAGGTAGAAAACTAAACCCCAGCCAACTCTACATCATCTGGCAGGCTTTGTACTGCTGGTTTCTTCCAGAAAACTTCAGCATCTGTGAGGTTCCTCTGAGCTGTGCAGTCAGCAACAGCTTATAGAACCATAGAATCATAGAACGATTTGGGTTAGAAGGAAACTTAAGGCTCATCTAATTCCAACCCCCCGACATGGGCATGGACACCTTCCACTAGAACTCAAAGCCCCATCCAACCTAGCCTTGAACACTTGAACACTTCCAGGGATGGGACATTCACAGGCTCTCTGGACAGCCTGTTTCAGTCCCTCACCACCCTCATAGTGAAGAATACATAGTGAATATATAGAGAAGAATAGCTTCTGACAAGGTAAAAATCAGTGATGCCTTAAATACCTTTAGTCTGGCCAAATGAAGAGTAGTGAAATGTTCTTTTGAAAACATATTTGAAACAATGATAATCATAAAATGCCCACTTCTGCAAAAGGACTGAAAAATGCAGCTATTGGGGTGCTGATTTGTTGCCTTTGTACTGGGTTTGAGCACGTGCCAGGTGTTAGGCACTAAACAGGGATCCTGTGGGCAGCTTGCAAGTCAGTAGTAAATGGTCACAGTCTTCCACATAAAGCAGATGGATCTGGCTTTTGCTTTTGTTCTTTAAGCAGGAAACTTTTTCAAAACTCAAACTTACTCCTGTTGCATTTTTGGTGTTATTTCATGGAAATGGGACTTAAGAAACAAACAAAAAAAAAAAAAAAAAGAAAAGTAAAAACCATTAACAGCTTTACATCAAAGAACCAACCAAATCTTATTATTCTCCTGTTTGGGCAACAGGCAGATGAGAAAGGTTAAGACCTAGATTATGTCCACCTGCTCATTCTGAAGTACAGACATATTGCACTCTAGGCAGATATATCACCTAAATGGAAACCTTGGTAATTCACTATTCATTTCCTTCCATGTAGCATGGAGCTTAGTCTTGTTATTTTATATGCAATTGCCACATAGTCAAATCTATGGTACCATGATGTTCCAGGATATCTACCAGATTGGTGTCTTTTTATACCAGTTCTTGGTATACACAGGTAGCAGACTTAATGAATGACATTATAAAGTTAAACTTTTAACACTGAGTCAGTTTCCTCTTTTCAGAGGTTGCTGGGTTTTTGATCAAAACCATGAATTTGCATGTATTTGTTTGAGCAGATACTGAAATTTGAAAAATAGAAAGTTTAATTATGCAATGTAGTAAAAAAAAAAAACCCAAAAAAACCGAAACCAAAAAAAAGAAAAATATTACTGGTCCAGAGCTTCTCAAATCACCTGTATAGAAAGAAATCAATTTATTCTTTTCTGTTAGACGCCTGAAAAGATGAATCCACTGACCCTGAAAATATCTCTCTCTCTATTCTTGGCCACATCCATAATCCTCCTTTCTTAATAGCTGAGAAGAAAGTAATAATTAATATGCCACTAGAGAGTTTTCATTATTTCTTCAGAATTACCTCTTAATTTACTAGATTAGCCTGATTAAGTAATGAATTTGTCAGTTCCAGTTTTTCCATAAGAATAAGAAATATCTTTTTTGACCAGCTGATGCTGAATTAAACTGCAACAGAGGAAGACATTTTGGCCTAGATTTCTTGTGTTAAAAATTCTTTAAAACCATCTTCTTAGTACACACCTAATTACTGAAGTCTGCAGAGCCCCACAGACCCTCTTTACCTGCAGACTTTGCAGCCACTGAGCTGGAAGCAAAGCACAGTGGCCTGGCAAGCTCTTCCTCTTCACTGACAGCCACAACAAAGGGAGAAAGGGTGTTGCAAACCACAGTTCTGCTGCTATGGCACAGCAGTTTGGTTGTTTCCTGAAATGCTGTGTTGAGGTGCCACTAAATATGTGCAGTCCCTTCTAATGGCTGGAGGAGGATAAGATTCTGGGTTTCTTTTTCCCCAATATAGGTCAAATTTTCTGTGCATCAATAAAGAACACCATCCATCCTTTACCAATGAGTAGCAAAAAGGTTTTGTGCCCTTTGTGTGTTCATTGTTTGAGAATTGTGGACTTTTCCTTTCGGTGTTTTTGTTGTTGCTAAGAAAACACCTGTGGGTAATTAGTTATAATATTTTCTTCTATTTGTGAGTCTGTGGTGTATCAGAAAGTGTCATCCTTTTCTCTTTACATGTCAGGAGAAACTAGTCCATATTTCCTGCAGTCTTTCCCATTTCACCCAAATGGATCAGTTAAGTAGCTAACTCACTGACTGCATGTATTAATGTGCTCAGTAGCCTAATTTGTGCAAAATATGTAGTGGTTGCCATTAAAATGTCAACCTTTGCCCCTTATAGCAGCTATACTAGGAAGGAAGACTGTAAGATTCCTGCTTGTGACTCTAAGGTTGATGGTACCATAATTGCCTTAGGTGGAAATTTTCTAGGGCCATTGGAAAGGTTCAATGACTGGCTCTGTGCTTGTATGGGAATGTAGACTGGCAAAACTGGTACCACTGATAAAACCCTGAGAGAGGCTAACTCAGTCTTAGGAGCTGGAGTGGGATGGAGACTGGCATACATATTTATATATATAAAAAATGACAGATGGAGAAAGCCAAACCACAAATAACTATGTGGCACTGAAATTCCTAGAGACCAGCAGTTCACAAATCAAGAGAACATACCCAGTGAAGAGTGATGAGCTGAAAAGAAGAGCACAAAAACCTGACACGCTGTGAACCAAGGAAAACTTTCCAGACTCCAGGATTTCAGTGACTCACAGTCTAAAAGGTTTGGCAGTGCAGGAACCAGTGAGGTCTGGCCGGCTGTTCTGGCTGCAGAGCATTTCACGCTGCAGAAGCATGCAAATCATATAGTAATGGTAAAGTGCAATGCTATAACGGGAGAAGCAGTCCATACAAGAGTGGAGGCAAGAGTTGGCTGTCCCAGCTCCCCTCTTTGAAGGACGAGACTTCATGTTTTCCACTTGATTCCCAAACCTGTGGATTTTTTTCTGTTAAGCCAAATGAAGAGGTGACAGCTGTTTTTGTTTTAAACCTCCTGTTTGCAACTCTGATGTTGTGTCTCCGCTACGGGGTTATGCTCTGCTCAGGGGAGACTTCACAGCAGCTGGTTCAGAGAAAACCCTGAAACACATCAAATGAATGAAGACTTTTAGAAGTAAACTCTAATGGTGAGCATGTGCAACCCTTGGTGCCCAGAAACTTTTCAATTTGCCCAAATCACAGGAGCTCTCTTTGACCCCAATGAGCATCAACAGAGTGGCCAATTTTATGTCTTTGCAGCAGAGCACTGAGGTACTAGAGCTCTTCAAATACACAATAGGAAAATGAGTTCAGTTTGAACAGCCAAGGCCTATGTGATGGCCAAGATCTGGTTTATTTATTAATTTTTAGCTTGAGGGGTGTTCTTTAGGAAGGTGGTGGTCTGTGCTGAGGGGTTGTAGACAGCTCCTCTGGGAGCAGCGCAGGCTGCTCCGCTGAGCCGTGGAGCACACTGAAGAGAAACTGCTGAAAACAGGAAGGAACAGTCGTGGCTTGATCTCAAGAGTGGTGGAAGAACGAGCTGGAGAAACAAAATGGGCTGGGCAGAGCTTGCTACAACCAAAAAGCCCTGGAGTTAGCTGAAGCAGAGGCGGAGTTGAAGGATCTATCTGCAAGGACACAACGGGCAGTGGGAGGTGTGTTGATAAACCCTTTGCATTTCTATTCTGTCTGGCATAATCACTCTGAGTTTAAAGCAAGTTGGCTGGCCCATATCTGGGCAGTTCAAGGGCTCTTCTGGGGCCTCCTTCCTGAAAAGAGTAAGTTTTGGTGGGGCCAGCTCAACACTGTGTCTGACTTGAGACAGTGATGTTCAGGGAGACCTTGGCCCTCTTTAAAGGTTTACATGTTTTCAAGCCCTTGCGCTCCATCCCTTCTCTGCTATTCTAGAGTCTGGGTGCCACTGCCAGTTCAGAGAGAGGAGCTCCCAGATACCTGCTTTTCATCTCAAAAAAACTGCAAACATACCCCACAGTGATTTTCCAGCTAGTTTTCCTCAGAAGCTATTAGTCTTATGAAGAAAAGAAAAAGACTTGGGGGGACCCCAGAATCCAAACCGCTGAATATTTTGCAGATCTCTAATATTATTCTTTTAAAGAGATCCACACAGGCTGACTACACAAGTGACACTGTCTTGCAAGCTTATGTGAACAGTTCCTTGGCTAATGCTCATCAACCTGAGGCAGGAAACCAGGCGAAACACTGTGAAAAGCTGACCCTGCTTCTTGTCCCTGTGCCGTATGGCAGCAGAAGCTGGCATTGTTCTTTGGCACTCAGACCAGAAAGCTCTTTTGCCCCAGCCTACTGTTGTTTACAGAAATAGTGCTTCAGACCTGACCAGTAATGACGTGCATGTGTCAGATGACAATGCTGTAACCCCAGTAACCTTGTAAACCTAGGGCACAGCAACACTGGAAGAACAAACACACTGTAGCATTTAAGTAAAAAACTGTAAGTTTGATGTGGTTTACTTTGCTGGAAATGAGTAGAAGGAATTCTGCTCTGTTTCTTATAGGAGAAATTTGGCTGGAAAGAATCACAGCTCTGTCTGGTCTGGACCACTGGCTTTATCAGAATGAATCCACTCTATGTAGAAATGTTACAAGCCTCCCAATGTTCTTTAGTTCCATTGTTAAATTCTTTGATAATTGTATCTTAAACTATTTCTCTTGGTAGTCTGATCTTTAACCAAATGACCTTTTGAGTAATTCTTTTTTTCTTGTCATCCATTTTAAATCTCATCTTTCTTAAATTTTAGTTTATGTCTGCTTCCCTTGTCTGCTTTTCCTGCTGAGCCATCAGGTCTATAGGCTGAGTCATTCCTACTTGAGGTTTCTTCCCATTCTTTGCTTTGTTCTGCTAACTTAAGCAGTATGTTTCTCTTTTGTTCAAGAGCTTAGAATTTAAGAAACTCTTATTATCCTCACTATTTATTTTCCCACTTCATCATGTATCTAACCTACCATGTAATTCAACCCCCCTCCAGTGGCCTCACTTGTTTTTTTACAGAAAAACTGTATCTAGGATGTGAATGATGCAGAGTTTGAAAGCAAGCTCTTGAATATTAATGACTGCCTTTTTAGCTTTAGGATGACAGACGGTCAATATCCTTCCTGACAGTAGGTTACCATCCACTTCAGCTTGACATTAGTCATACTAATTTGATGACTTTTAGTTTAAATGTTTGCTTGTTTGTATAGTGGATCTTTCACCTCTCTTCCCCTCCATACTTTTTTTTATTACCTTTTTGATAGTTGGTGGATTAATTAGACAAGAAGTGTTCCCCTGACTTTGAGCTTCTTTTTGGAAGTATAATCCAATAGGTAAGTAACACAGACTTGAAAGCATTTCAGTCTGTTCAGAGTTGTGTAACTTTGCATGTCTTCTACTGTGATTGATTGCCAACTTCTCTGGGCAAATATTAGTAATGAATTATATACAGTCAGGATGCTATAAGCATGTAGGTTTCTAAGTGCGAAATGATGGAGAAGGCGGGTCAATGAAAGATGTGTTCCTCACCAGGTCACACCAAGAAGCTGCCAAAAAGGAGTGGGCAAGAAGCTCAAACCCTATTTAGCCACAGTCCTTTAGCCACCAGTTAAGAACAGCAGGTGACTCCTAATGTAGCATTCTTTAAAATATTAGTAACTACTAACACACTGTAACTAATCCAATAAACTACTGGTAAAACACAAGAGCAGACTGGAATTTATATAACATTGCTGTAGTTGGGAAGCAACCTTTATTCTGCTCATGAAGGTGAACAGCCAGTCTCCTGCTTCAGGCACAAAAAAGAAGCATTTAGGGGTGAAAGTTGAAGCCAACCTGTCATTTAGGAGGTTTAAAGGGTCCATTGGCTAGAAAAGGTGAGCTATCCATTAAAAAGGAGGCATGGGCAAAGGCAGAAATAGACTGCCATCTCATCAGGAGGTAAACAGCAAATCTGATGAATAATGGAAAGAGGGAACTCTCTCTTGTTACTTTGGTATAAGCAGATTAAGCATATTTTTGCTTTTATATTTTTCTGCCTACATCTTTTATAAACATTTGTGGCTGTGTTGTCTCTTTTGAATATTATGAATAAATGCATGTTTGTGTCTTTACTTAGCCTGAAAGGGGATTGCAGCTGGTTCACACTTGTTTCTCGAGTCACCTATCAGCAGCAGCGAAGTACTCTTCTCCCTGGCCTGCTTTCCTGCACCTTGTCCACCACATCTAAGGGATCCAACAGATCAGGCCCATTTGAACCACATGGGGAGCTAATACAGGGGTCAGGAAAGACAGAAATACCCTCCAGCTCTCTGCTGGGGAAGCAAAGGGTTCCCACCATGCTGAAAGGTGTCAAAACATCCCTCTGGCTCAGGTATCACTGTGGCAGAGAGTGTTGCACTGGGAAACAAGAGAATCAAGTTTTTCTCCACCGTGATAGTGAATTTATTAAATGCCTTAAAGCAAAGCCATACTTTGACTCCAGCCTGCATGGGAGTGTAGGTTGCCTGGCTAAGGGAGAAAAAAGATCCACAGGAGGCAGGATGCAACAGCACAGCTTAGTCCAGGCCTGCACCAAGCTGTTCTGTCTCACTGTGGGAAGGTCAGAATTTGGTACAGGCTGAAGAAACACTGACCAGTTGCAACTGCTGCTAAATAAATTGACGCTCCACAGATTTAACAAGAGGCCTCCAGAGGCAGAGGTACATGATGGTCCCTGGGGAGGCTCTGTGACCTGGCAGTGAGAGATGTCTACCTGGTCTATGGGCAGGCTCATGGAGAAACACAGATCAGCACCAAGTGGGTGTCTACATTGGAGCACATCAGTCCAATCTGCATTTGTAATCAATGCAGGGCAACAGGCACTTCCAGGACATGACTTTTCTCATCCCAAGGACACGTGAAATATGTCAAATAAATGCTGTAGGACTTGCTTGGTTGTAAACATCTATAAGACTGCCCATGGCAGGGGGTTGGAACTAGGTGATCTTAAGGTTCTTTCCCACTCTAACCGCTCTATGATTCTACAATTACTTGAGAATAATCCTTTCCAATTTCCCTGCTTTGGTCCACTATGTTGTTTACCTCCAAACACCTCCATGATATTCCCATAATGTTTTCTCAGAGGCAGAATTCCTCTGCATTTCATGGTGTCAGGTGTTGTGGACTCAAAGAACAATCAGATGGAGCCTGTTCAAACCACCAATAGCTGAAATCTTTATTTCAGTATTGTCCTGGGTTCAGCAGTAACAGTCATTTTTCTCTCTTAGTAGCTGGTGCAGTGCTGTGGTTCTGACTTTTGGACTGGGAACAGCGCTGATAACAGCAATGTTTTTAGTTACTGCTCAAATGTTTACTCTGACCAAGGACTTTGTGAGTCTCATGCTCTGCCAGGGAGGAGGGGAATCTGGGAGGAAGCAGAGACAGAACACCTGACCCAAACTAACCAAAGATGTATTCAATACCACAGCACGTCATTCCTAGTATATATAAACGGGGGGCAGTTACCCAGAAGGGCCAGGTCACTGCTCGGGTCAGTCTGGGTATCAGTTGGCGGGTGGTGAGCACTTATGTTCTCTTCCCTTGTTATTTCCCTTATCATTATTATTATTGGTGGCAGCAGTAGTGGTTTGTGTTATACCTTAGTTACTGGAATATTCTTATCTGAACTCGTGGGATTTACATTCTTTCGTTTCTCTTCCTCATCCCTCTGGGAACAGGAGGAGGTAGAACAGGGAGTGAGCTAGTGGCAACGCAGGTCTGACTTACCGGCTGGGCTTAAACCATGTCAACTGGTAGTGTCCAAGAGAAAGTGAGTTGTTTGCTTTGTAGGAGAGTTAAATAAATGAGACTTCAGAACTCTGCTACTCTAAAAGGGAAGAAAAAGCAAATAAGGATGTTAATAAAATTAACATTTTCCCCTACATTCCCTAAGAAAGGGAAATCAACCTACATCAGTGCAAAATTCCTGATTTTGCAGGTGCATATAAATAAAAGGGGTAATAAAGACCAATTCTCTTCGCCAAGTGTTGGATTAGTGATTTGTGGTTTTGTTTTTTTTTTACTGGAGAGCTTTTTTAATCATTCTCTTTTCTTTGAAAAATACAAAGTAGAATTTCACTTTTATTCTCGAAAAAAAATCAACAAAACAGTGCTAGGTCTAATTTTCTTGAGGATTGATAATACACCTATTGACAAATAAGGTCTGTGGTTAAGGCCATTTGAATATTTGAAATATTCAATGGCTGCTGCTTAATATCTGCTTAGTTACACCAATGCCAGTTTTGCGTCATAGTGTACATATTTTAATTATTCTGTAGCTTTCAGCTATGCAAGTGATGAACCTGGGGATCACAATGGCAAAATATTTGGTGTTTTCTCTGTTTTAATGTTAAGCATGTTATAAATCTATGCTTCCAAACACTGGTTTTAGCCCTGTTTGAAAAGCTGTGTAAACGGGTTTCATGCAGCAATATAATTATAAATTAGAAAAAAAACCTGGAAATGGATGTTAAATGTTAACTTGGAAAAAATAAGTCAGTCACATACCAGGAACACTGCTAGCTAGCTTTTAATGCCACAGACCTGCTTTTTATAGAAACTCAGCTCCTCTGTTACTTTCAGAAAAATAAACTGCTTCAGAGAAAATAAAATTCTGAAAGAAGTTTGTTCATTGTTATAGAGACTTACTCTTTCTGTTGACCTGTTCTCTGTATTTAAAAGTCAAGGGTAATTAGTCATTTTTTTATTGTTAATACAAGTTTTTAATTTCTGTACTTATGCCTCATGCCTTTGACTTTTCAACTAAGACTGTTGTCCTCTGGAAAAAGTATCAGCCTTCTGCCCAAAATACGTGGAAGCACCTTGACACTCATCAAATCAGGCATTCTACAGACTTTTTTATTTTCTTTTTATGGGTACCTTGTCAGAATTCTCTGCATAAATAAAACTACTTAAGTGTTTCAAGACTTTTGAGAATAGGATTCACACTTCAATTATAACAGCCTGGTCTCATAAGAAGGTTTGTGGAAGTTCAATTTCAAAGCAATCTGAATGGCTTTATGAGATAAAATCCTGGCTCAATTGACTTCAAAGAGAACAGCATTTCATCTGTAGGCTTCTCATCAATTTTACATTGTCCAGCACTTTTTTCTCTTTTGGTAGTTATATAGCACATTCACCACCTACCCCATAAGTGGAGTGCAGAAATCACTGAAAGCTAACATTTTTGGGGTAATTTGTGAAGTTCCTATTTAAAGTAACCACATGAAAAGTCTCCACTGATAACCTCTTCCCAGAATCAACATCCTGATGTGTCTTCCAAAGTGGCCAGGATTAATCACATTCCTTCCCTGTAGCTCGTTGTTTTCTATATCTTTCCAAAATCATTTGCTTAATCTAGTGAAGTTACATGTTGAGAAAATTCTTCACAATTTTGCAATCAACTATGTTGATTGCAACTGTAATTCCAGCTCATGAAATTATTAAACAAATCAAGAAGTCCACACTGATTAAGTTTCTAAAACTCAAGCGTGTGCACACTGTTTAAATGGAATGACCTGTTGATCTTTAAGACAATTTGACATGGTGCTGGAAAGCCAAGTTGCAAGTTGCATTTCATTTTGCATAACTTACGTAGAAAGCAAAAACCTGTTTATATAGTTCTTTTCTTAATAGAGGTAAACTTTGATTTCTCATCAGTCACTAGTATATATTAATGAATTCATGACAGAATACAGTGGGTACAGTTCTAAATTTGTGTTATTCAGGGTGTTGAACAACGTGGTGTAATGAATTTCACCTGCCCTGTAATACAGTCAATAAGCTTAGATTTTGATCTATTAAGAACTCCATTATGTCTATCAGAGAAATTAGAAAGTATAACGTTGAATATCATCTGCAAATCTAAGAACATTTGTGTAAAAAGTTTTCACCTGTCCTCTTCATCTTTGATCTTTTTCTGGAGGAATAAATGCAAGACTTCCTTGAGGCTGAACACATCAGCTAAAATCTTTACTTGTTCTTATGGCTTTTTAAAATTTTCTCTGGAAGTTATAATTTAAAAAATTATAAGGCCAGTCTAAACCGTTTACGATACATTAATAATTCTGCTTAGAATAATGCAAGGATGAAGCACAGCAACTCTCATACCTTGTTGTAATTTAATTCTAGCAAAGGGAAAGGAGTGCCAGAGTCCTTAATTTCATTGCTAGGTGTGTCACTCACTCCTCATGTATGTTCAGTGGGTCACAGACTTACATTTGTTAGGTTGGGTACATAAATATAAGTATTTAAATCCATCTCCAGACAACAAATTAAATGGCAAACTAGTAGATGGCCAGGTACAGCAGCACCAGATATTCATTCTAAACGAAAAATATTTACTGTCAGTTAGTGCTAACAATGTTGTTGCTTAAAGTCTTTCTCATTTTTATTAAAGAAAATAATTTCAAAAACTCTGGAAGTAATAGCAGAATTCTGTTTAGCTAATACAAGCATCAACAATGTTGGCATTTAATACTTTACCTCATATTTCTACAGATTGCCAAGGCAGCAGAGGAGTTCCAGCACTTTAGGACAGTTCCAGACTACAGACCAAAATTGAGGCTTGATTCAGTAGACACACATATATACTGTCATTTGAGATCTCTTATCTTGTCAGAGACAGCTATATGGAATGGATAGGTAAGATGCAGGAACTATGAGAACTGTGCATATCATAGACTGGTAGGTTAGCAGCACAAATGCCTTGATCTTATTATATTAGAAAATTAAATCATGTATTTAGTATCCTTTACAGGTGCAATGGAACATTGCAACCATGGTCCCACAGATCCTGTATGTTGCCTGACTTCCAGCCTTTACTCCAGAAGAACACAGGTCTTTCATAACCATGACATAGTTGCTATCTATATATACATGATTGAGATGTCATATATTGCTTTAACAGGCATTAGATGTTTCTCTGTGTAGTTGAATAACATTTGGGATTCTACATATTAACAGCTACAGATACAGGATGAATATGCCTTCTAATTGCCATGAGTCCACTGACTATGTCACCACTGCTTGTAACAGGAGATAAGAAAATTAGTTCATATACAGACATTATGGTTTCAATCATTTCAGCCACAGATGTCATCATCTGAGATTGTGGTCTCTGACTCTGACTGAGGATTCTGACTGTCAGTCCAAGAAGGCACGAATTTCCCAATGGCATTATGTTAACCTTTGCTGTGTCTGAATGTCCTTCATGAATTCTGTGGTCTCCTTAGCGTATTTCTTGCAGTTCTCAGCACCTTTTTGTGTGCAACTGAATTGACTGTTGCACTAAGATATATTGAGATGACCAGGGTCATCTAAATCAGGCTGCCCAGGGCAGTATCACCTGTTGTTCTTTGACCCACAGCAATCGCACAGTACAAGGTAGACAGCCGCTAATTTCATCTGTCTCCAAGACAACTATACCAAAAGCCCACCGGATCCTTTTTGGGTCCTTGAAGTGCCCTCTCCTGACATAGTCTATGCCAAGAATATACGGAGCCTCTGGTACAGTCACAATGGGGTGCTTTTCCATTCATTCCCAGTTAGGCTCACTTCAGCCTCCAATACCTTTCAGCATCCTTCTTTCACTCCAGAAATACAAATGAGTTCTGCCTCTTGACAGTTTGATGACATTAAGGCACACTCTGCACTGGTGTCTGCTAGAGCCTTATACTCCTGGCCAGCCTTTGCTAGAAAATATGTAGCTATTCCTGTTTGTTTCCCATACTGTGCACATTGGTATGCAGGCACTTCTTCAGGCATATCAATTTCCAAGAGGGGTGCAAGAGGATATACCATAATCACATACTGTAAGTGCTTCCTTGGCTGCATAAACTTGCTGGAGGTATCCCCACTCAAGCCTTGTTTTCCTGTGTGCGCCGTTTCTGCAACTCTCCCATCCCCTCACCTTTCCTAATTTATAGCTTTCCTTACCAAGGTTGGTCAGTCTGTTGGCAAAGATGTTTATGCCCTTCTGAGTGAGGTGGATCCTGTTTCCCCCAGCCAGCTGTTGATCTTCAAACAGGCTCCCATGGTCATAGAAACCAAAACTGTCGCCAACACCAACACAGCTAGTTGTTCACTTGGTGAATCCATCTAGTCCTCCTGTTCTCATTTATGCTAAACGGCAGGATCAAGGAGAAATCATTCTGGGCTCTCAGACCCTTGACCACTGTTCCCATAGGTCTCAAATTCTTTTCTATAGTCCTCATATTAACCTTATTATCACTGGTGCCCAAGTGAAAGATCAGCAGGAGCTCGGATGTGTGGACAAACTTTGTTAGTCTTCCCATGACATCTCTAATTCAAACCCTTGGCAGATAATAAACCTCTCTAGACAAGCAGTTGGGTCAGCAGACGGATTCTTCTGTCCCCTGCAGCAGCAAGTCACCTACAACTATCACTTGCAGCTTCTTTTAAGAGCTTCTCTTAGGAATTCCATACATCTAAAGTAATATAAACTAATTCATGAGTGATTTCCTGTTACCCTTTTTGTAGTATACTGGGAAGACAAAATGATATTGTTAAAACAAGAATTGTACAAGGATAAATACTATTTGAGAAATTTTGATAATGTTATTAAAGAAAATGTATTCTGCTTATTCTACTTGGCAAGTCCTGTCAGTCCTCAAAATGATCAGACACCATTAAAATTATTCAAAAACTGAACCATTTATGAAGTTACCAATTAATAAATTATACCAAACAACTTAAATCAGAACCTTCAGCTGATGCAGATGGAGGCATATTCACAACTTACTTGGTATTCAAGAAAACTCGCTACATTTGTCTGTACATTGAATTCTGTACAATAGTCCTTCTGTAGAAGAGATTATCATAGTTTATTTATGACAAAAATCTCAGTGTAAGAGAGTGAATACTCCAATTTCTCTGCATTGCACCAGTGTTCCTAAGGTTTTAAAACTGACTTTTATTTAATAATTCAAACAGAAGCTCTCATCACTTCACTTTTTTGGAGACGTGATATGTTGAGTCTGAATCTTAACAGTGTTACAGCTAGTAACCAAAGCATAACCTCCTTAGTTATGGGCACAACTGCTTTCTTTGAATAGGGGATTCATTTTTTTTTTTTTCTTAAGCATTTTTCTTGTGAATAGAGGAAGATTTGTTTTTTTTGTTGCTGACTCTCACGGGTATAACGGTGAATGGTCTGAGGTTTATGACATGGGTTTCTTAAGCACATATAGAAGAACACAGATTTAAGGTTTTTTGAAACCAAATTCCAAGGGAAAAGCATGTCAGCGGGTAGTGAGTATTAAAAACAGCTGGTAAGTGTCCATGCTGGGCTTTCAAAATTAAAGCAAAATTAAAATAAACAAAACCCCACCCAAACCCAGCAACTTTAAATGTCAGACTTTTGTGATGTTGTTTTTGTTTTGGCTTATTGGTTTATTTTTTTTCCCTATAATACCTAGCATCCAATTTTTTATCATAAAAGGTCAATATGTCTTGGCACTTATACTCTTCTGATTTACCCAGATAAAAATCAGGACTAACTCCATCAAGATCAAAGGTCTCACCATTGTAGAAACTGAAGCTGAAACATGTAGATCCCATAAAATATATTGTACGATATACACAGGGCTCAATTAGTTAAACAGACTGTTATGCCAGTTTACTACAACACATTGTAAAAGACCAGAACAATTGCTCACTATTGCTGTGAAGTTTCTGTCTTTACAGTCGCAATGGTGTGTGTTCTGTCAGCCTGACAGTGGAAAGGATTCACTGACTTGTTCAGACCTGGCAAGTCTTAACCAGATTTTTGTATTTCTTTTACAAAGAGAATATCATGAGTACAACCTACAGCTCTGCTAGGTTACTCATGAACGGGGTAATAACGCACATTCTTCTACTTGGCTTGTGCATTCTAAAATTTCCAGCACAATGAATTAGATAGATAGCTTTCTAAGAGAGAGAGTTTGAATCAAATCCATAGGCTACAAGCTACACTCCAGAGCAATGTGTAAATTTGATGCCTGTTGTCATTTATATTGCACTCCACAGATGTTAAGTACATAGTATTCTATCTTAACTTCACAGGAATCTACGGGAAAAAAGTTAATGACTTGGAAATAAAGGACAGAGCACAGGAGATACAGCATGAGTGGAGAAATTTGCTTTGTGTAATCTAATAAATCATGCTGTTCATATTTATATGCCAGTAGATCTCAGAAAGGCAGAGCTCAGTTAAGTTGGCTGTAACACTACAGTTATCAGTCTCAGCCTTAGCAACATTGCCTTGAAGAATCTATGAACTGCTCTGAGAGATCTTCAAAAAACAAATCAACATTTTCAGCTTTTTCTTAGACCTGAGGAACAGATTGAGGCGCATGTGAAAGAAAGAGCATGAGGAGGGAAGTGTGACTAATGTCTGATCTTTATAGAAGAGAGATTTTGAATAGTGGTGTTAATCTGCATATTCAGCTTTTCTTCACAAGAACCATAAGATAAAATGAGATTTATCTTGACATTTGTAGGTCCTCAAAATTAATCACATACCAGAAAGAAAGAAGAAAAGAAAAAAGATGACAACATAGATGAGAATGAAAAACTAATAATTAATGCAGCCCTTACATTACAGTTTATAATATAATTATATTTAGACTTGGTATTTAAAGTATCACACAATTAAAGTACTAACTAGCATACATATGCATATTCAATATGTAACAAATTTGCATAGGAAAATAAGTAAAGATACTGCTCACAAATGTACCAGGAATCTTTTATTTTTTTTTTTTTAGCAAACGTAAGAGCAACATGTAAAGAGATATTATCAACTAATGAAAAGTTAACTCTCACTGTCAAAAAAAAAAAAAATGTACATTTCAAGATGCATTGATACAAAATTGTTTTGATTTCATAATTGCAGTGGGTTTTCCTCCTAGCTCTAGTCTCAATTGTAGTCCTGAATTCTATCAGATGAATCTATATCCACAGCAAAATCTGTAACAAAAAGAGGAAAACTTAGGTTTTCACAAAATATCACATTTTTAAAGGACTGTGTTCAGGATTAGAAATAATCAGTGAGGTACTTCTGAAATTATAAATTAAGTACTTAAGAATTCATAAAACATTCAAGAAAAAATAAACATATCAAAGAGTTTATATTACTATCAGAAGCACAATATTTCTCTTACTATATCAATACTGTGCATGAATGAGTACTGTTGTTAGGTGAATGAGTTCATTTCATAGAATCATAAATAGAATCACAGAATCATAGAATGTTTTGGGTTGGAAGGTACCTTAAAAATCCTCTAGTTCCAATCCCACTGCCATGGGCAGGGACACTTTCCATTAGACCAGGTTGCTCAATACCCCATCCAACCTGATCTTGAACACCCCTAGTGATGGGGCATCCGCTTTTTTTGTGATATAAGAAAAAGGAATCTTACAATATGTTGGAAAACTCTAAGCAGAACTTGTAACACATTTTCACCCTGTATATGGCTGCAAGATCAC
>JBCJKH010029519.1:23628-34530 GCA_039877255.1 Loriculus beryllinus | reverse complement strand
CTTGGCACACGTTTTGATCACCTCAGTGTTCCCTTTCTCAAAGGGATGTACCTGGTTTAGAGTCACCCCAGGTGAAGACTGCAGATGGTGCTTCACTACCCTGGGTGCAGATTCTTTCACCCCTCTTTCCCACAAAGGTTTTGGATGTGGAGTCCAAGGGACCTCAGTATTGAAAGCCAGGTCATGAGCACAGCACAGTGCTCAAGGTAGAGTCTGGGAGGGGAGGGAGAAGTGTGAGATGAGGAGGCTGGCTGAGGGAAGGCCAGGTCCCATCCCATCCACTCTGCTGGATCCAGTCTAGGGTGAGTCATATTTTCCATCTGCCAAGAACAGAAATTGACTCTTGTCTGTTGCTTTCACTTCTGTGCTGCTGCATAATTATCCTGAGCACCTTGAAACAAGTAGCCTGATTTTAGAAAGAAGTCACCATCACTTACATGTTATTATCAACAAGTTTTAGTGCAGTCATAAGCAAGGTAGCTATCCAATATTAGACCACAGAAGCCTTAAATACTTCAGCAGCCCTTACTGTGCTGGAAATAGACAAAGAGAAATAGTGCTGCTGGGAAGGAGATAACATCTAGAATGACATGCCAGATAAAGAACAGCAGTCTCATTTTAAAGCAAACATATTTCAATATGTTTCAATATGAAATATGAAAATCGAAATTATTTCCTATTATTGAAATTATTTCATTATTATATGAATTATTTCAATATGAAATATGTCATATTTCATATGACAAACATATTTCAATAAATACCTAATCTTCAAAGGGATCATTTGTCATGGTTTAAACCCAGCCAGTAACTGAGAACCGCGCAACCGCTTGCTTACTCCCACCCCTCTTCTTCCCCACTCTTGGACGGATGGGGAGGAGAATCGGAAGAATGTTACTCCCACGGGTTGAGATAAGAACAGCCCAGTAACTAAGGTATAACACAAACCAATGCTGCTACCACCAATAATAATAATGACAAAGGAAATAACAAGGGTAGAGAATACAGCACCTCACCATCCGCGGACAGATAACTCGCCCCACCCCACCTGACTGAGCACCGACCAATACCTAGTCCAGCCGTGCAGTGATCTAGCCCTTTCGTGTAACGCTCAGTTACATCCTGGGCATGACGTGCTGTGGTATGGAATGCCTCTTTGGTCAGTTTGTGTCAGGTGTCCTGTCCCTGCTTCCTCCCGGTCTCCACTCCTTGCTGGCAGAGCATGAGAGTCACAAAGTCCTTGGTCAGACTAAACATTTGAGCAGTAACTAAAAACATCGGTGTTATCAGAGCTGTTCCCAGGCCAAAAGTCAAAAACACAGCACTGCACCAGCTGCTAAGAAGGAAAAAAATGCTGTTACTGCTAAATCCAGGTCTAGTATAAGGCTGAGGCTTCCAAAGGCATTTTCTTCAGGAGAATTTACTTTCCCTCCCCCCCGCTTTTCCAGTAAAATAATTTTTCAGATTGGGTTGAACATATCTCCAAGCATAAAGGAGAAAATTGAGTTTTATAGTCATTGCCAGGATTCTACGAACTTGTGAAAATGCATATAAATATTTCTTGTGATTTTTTAATCTTAGTTCCATAAAAAAAAAAAAGAAACAAAACTAAAAAAGCGAAAAAAAAAACCAACCCAAACCAACAACAAACACATAATCAAAGCAAAAACGCACACACCCCTCCATCCTCCTTCTTTCTTTCCCCCCCCAAATCCCAGGCAAGCTCCATAAGGAAAACAAAGCTTCAGCAGTTTCTGGTGAATATGGGCTGACTTTTGTGAGTCAGCCATGGCTAATTATTGTTTCATGTGGAAATCGGGCAAAACTCTGTTTTTTATGATGTCATGCTTCACACCTAAATAACCACAATGGTTTTAGCTGAGTTTAATTTAGTTTCTTGTTTGTTCAGTTCTGAAGCGTTATGAAAACAAAAAACTCTAAGGGGCACGACCCCTGTAGAAATGAAAACACAGCAAGGTCTTGCACTGATAGCAGTAAAATACTCAGCAGTAGCTGAGTTCAGTGTTGCTTTAGCAAATTCCCTAAACGTTTCCAGTCGCTTTTTATTCTATCCATTGCACCTGCTGCTCGTAATATATATATACTTGTACACGTGTGTATACTTATACACACATATACATGCATGCACACACACACACACATATTATTTTTATGCATATATTATATACATGTATAGTGTGTTTTTCTGCTTGAGTAGATTGGCAAAAAAAAAAACAAAAAGCTTAAAGACTTGTTTTAGGTGTTCATGTTAGTTATTGATGATCCAGCTGACACAGGACAAATGGCCAGGAGAGGTACCTGCTGTGCAGATTTGGGGACTGGAAAAGAAAACAGTTTGTGTGTGTTTGATTCCTGTGAAGTGCCATGACACTAACTGAATTGTGTCTATGTTGGCTAAAAAATCCTCTGAAATAAATCTGAAGCGGGAAGCTTTTCCTATTGCCATAAAGCAGTGCACAGAAGCACCAACCACAAAGCAGGATCTCATTGCAGAAGATGTTACAAAAGAGAATCAAAGCTCATGACTGTTCTGAAAAGTCAGAGGTAACACGAGACAGTATCTAAGAAGGAGCTGAAATTTCAGATTACTATACAACAGTTTTTTCATTATTTCTTTTTCTTACATACCACTTCTTCCACAACTTCTTTCATTGCCCCATCCTCCTGTTAAATTTGTCAAGATGGGGTTCTAGATTTAGAAGACCTGAGCTTGGATTCTTCACCAGTTTTCTTTTTGTTTCAATTTGCTGATGTAGTGCTCTTTATGGGGTAATAAGACAAGTAATTTTTACATTATTCATTGATTTTATATGTGTGCTTACAGATTAAGTGAGATTAGAAAGGTGAGAAGAGCAGAAAATTTCAAAGCATCAGGGCATAAGGACTGGACAATTATAATTTCTATCTGCATGCAAAGGAGAGGAAAATCACTAGACTGGAAAAAAAAAGGTAACTTATAAGTAGGGGTTGAGGAAATAATTTGCAAAAAGAGAAATTATCAATGTGTTTTTATCTGTGTGCATGTCAAGGTTCTGCATATACACCATTGAGATTGTTAGCTAAACTTTCAATTCTGAAACTTGGTTTTGTTCTCAAATTTTCTGAAGGCTTTTTTTAATTACAATGGGGACCACGTCATTTATTGAGTTAGAGTGATGGTGTAGATTCAAGGACAAGAATAAGAATAAGGTGAACAGAACGAAGGTTGCCCCAGTTTTCCTTGGTTTTGCCATTTGACTTTACAAGCTTACTCAGACTATTTAATACAGTTTTTGCTTGGTTTTATACGTGTTTGAATCTTTTTAAAGGTATGATAAAACCACGATGTTATGGAGCGCAGCACAACTCTGTTTTTCATTTCAGTCAGAAAGTTAAACAACAGTTCCTGTCTCTTCTAGCTAATATCAGAAAAGGCTGTGATGTTTTAGGGAACTTGGAGATCAGATGAAGAATTCTGTCTTGCCAAAACACCTGGCTTTGATGGAGTCCCAGTAGGCTTATGTAAAGATTTTTCACAGTTGCTTTTCCATCTGATAGGGAATAAATCCAGTAACTCTAGAGAAAGTGGCTGTTTGCCATGCAAGAATTAAGCATTTTAGCTAAATCTAATAAATGCCCAGAATGTGATGCTTATTTCCTGATTTCACTAAGTAATGTAGATGTAAAGATTTTTATCGAGGATACTGGGCACAAGTCTTCAAGACACTATCAGAAAATCAATTCACCAGGATGAAATTGGTTATGTTCACCCCAGACATGTGTTCTGTAATGTCAGACAGTTAATTAATATACCCCAGGTCTCCTGTAGATCTAATCTCCTCTCCGTCTGTGTCTCATCTCCACTGATGCCGAAGAACTATTTGACAGTGAATTTCTATTTATAACTTTATGCTCCTTTTCAATTCCAGAGCCATGTTTTGTTACCTGCAGGGTTTGTAATCTGAGTCTATAAATAAGAATCAAGTGATCGTATCAAAGACCAGTCTGGCTTTAGATAACTATATTAAATAATCTATTCCCTGGACTTTTCTTCTAAAATTTGCCTCTATAGCTAAAAAAACTAACATTAGACTGAGGGCTATGGCTTCTTCATTTATAAATTTTATTTTTTTATTTTTTTTTTATACAGACAAAATTATTATCTTATTTTTATTGTTTACACAAAGAAAATTACTATCTGTTGCTCATTCTATACATCCAGAAGTCTAAGATAGAGAAAAATATACTTTAAAAAAACTTAATTGTTTATCAGGTTGCAGAGGCCTGGAGCAGCTGATATATACCAAAGACCATTTTTCTGTATGCTTAAAAAAAGTCATAATGTCATTTATGTAGTAGCCTCAAGAGTATCTGGTTCTAAATGAAGTTTTAATTAGTCATATGCCTTGCTGAATTCTAAATTAACTCAGGAAAGACACCTGGGTACTATTATGGAAATAGAATTATGACTTCTACCCAATGTGCAAAACCACTCAAAAAGCAACCTCAGCAATACTTTAGAAAAAGGACATTGACAATTCTGGAGATATTAGAAAGTCACCTACATAAATCAGTGGTTATTTCAGAACAGAAATAGTAGTATATAGCATGTTTAGTTCAGGTTATCTCATCAGAAAGGGATATATTCATGACAAACATTTAGAAAAAAGGAAATAGTTAATTCATATGCTGACATTTTTTGTTTAGGGTAGAAGAGAAAGAAGAATTATAATAAAATATATGAAGAAATAACTGATAAACACAAGGTGAAGAAACACTATTTTTACAACCATTCTCAGAATACAGAGATAACAGTATGCTCAATATAGTTGGAACACAGTACATATCAAATGGATGTGAAAAAGTGTTTCCTTTTGCTGTACAATCTGCAGCTTTTCCTTATAGTCCTTCTAAGCCCCACCTGTCTTGAGAAAAACAATGGAAACTCAGTGAGTCAATCACAGTCACAAAACTGACTCCAGTGTTAGAGAATTTACTGGGATTATAAAAGAATTTACTATAAAGAATGTAAATATTGTCTTTACTGTAGAAAAATTTACTATGTATAAGACCTGAAACAGTAGAAAAAGCATCCTCTAGTTATTAGGTGGTATATTCATTACATATGTACACAATTTCTTCTTTCTAAATTTCATGAAAGTACTCTGTGTTTGATTCTTTCCACACTGCCATCAGATGCTGATGACAGTTCAGCATCAACTAGCTCTGAATAGATTTTGATCAAGTCTTTGTTCAGAGGATACACTCCTTCCATTTGTACACTGTTTATTTAATCCTGTTTCATTTACCTAAAAAAATGGAAAGATTGCAAACTGATTAAGCCACTTGGCACATCATAATTAGGGAACAGGGTTCACTGCTGTTGGATCTGCTGTAAAACAGAAGTGCAGAATACAGCTGCTTATTGGAAATCCTTGCAGAAGTATTCTACACCTGTTCTCTGTAGCATTTACTGGTTTCCAAATTGTGTTTTGCATTATTATAAGGAATTGCATTTGATGCTGTAACCCGCTTGAAAACAATGCTGGTTGTTTTGGGGTTTGCTTTTTCTACCTGTCTGATTTCAGTATAGTTGAAACTCATTTTGCATGAGAAGTTACTGTCGGTACGTAGGAGTTTCTGATGAAGATTCTTTGATCTCAGAATTTTATCCTGTTTTTTAATCCCATTGTGTCTTTGTTTGTTTACTTTGTGGTTTGACAGCAGAATTTGCATGCCTCTCCATATTTTCATAAATCAGTGAGATTTAAATATTGCTACTAGTTCTGTTTGAGTAAGCAACACCTACATATGACATTCAAACCAAAACTATTGTCTTAGCCAAAGCTATTCCTTTCTAAGATGCTTGCTACACTAGCAGCTCTAGTGATGCATAATCAGTGTATCACCTTGTTGGCCTTTTCAGTATCTCAGACTTGGAGCAGTTTACTGAGAGCATAAGTAACTGATTATTTGATAACTCATTTTGGAGACTGTGAAAAAGGAAGAAATTCATCAGGTAATTGCAGGAGCTAATTCAGGTGAGGATTGTAGAAGGCTCAACTTGCTTCTAATCAATATGAATTCTTCCAGGGAAATATAATGGTTGTGAACATAAAGAAAAATGGGTAAAAATGAGGAAAATCTTTATTAGAATTCTTAGTCGTTCTTTATCTGAAACATTCTACCCCAATAAATGCTGGGGATAACCACTATAAAGAAACTTTGAGACTATAGAGACTTTGTGCCATACAAGTATAGGAAATTCTTTTCTAAAGTATAAAATTACTTTCAAGACAAGAAAGTCACAGGTAACTGTGTTTAGAAAAATGGATGAGTGACTGCACCGTTAGGCAATGAGGAGTCTGATGGAAAGGAGACTTAGCAAAGGGTGAAATCAAACGAATTCCTTGCATCTGTGTTTTCTGTGGAAGGTGCTATTCAGAGGGTATTTCCTATGGGAAATCAGACATTGGCCTTAAGAGAGATTGCAGTCTCTCAGGAGGAAGTTATGAAGCAACTTGAGAAAGACAAATGCAGTGAATTGCCATGAGCAGATGGTATTAATTTGAGAAGCCTGAAAGAAAGAAACTGTGAAACAGGGAGATACTGGTATGATCCTTCCAGGTACGGTGATTGTTTTGGGGAGCTTAAAAGTAATTTGATTCAATTAATTTAATTTTATTTTTTTTTTTCCTCAGCAGAGGATTTTTTCCAGGATCTGCTGCCTGGATGGGCTTCCTTGTGGTTTTTCAGCTGGGAGGATCAGTAGAGTGTAGGATGTGAGGAAGGGTAATTCAGTTGGCTTAGACCAGTGTGGCTGCTGCAGAGGAAAACCTTCAGTGCTTAGACTTAAAGGCAGACAAAGGAAATGGGGAAAAACTGATTCTCAAGTTAAGTCATGGGAAAAGATTTTCAATGAACGGCTGTTTGCTAGTGTCAAGATGTCAGTACTGAATAGGGAGTTGCATAAATCTGTAGAAGATATGTGATTGTGGGAACTAAAAATTATAGAGAAATAGGAAATACTCTAAGCAGATTTGAATAAAGTGTATGTGAGCTAAGAAATAAGATGTCAGATAAGGTAAAATCAAACAAGTCAGGGTTAAGGAGTAGATCCAGTATAAATAACGTATCTCCTTACAAAGCAATAGCTGGTGAATTCAGGAAAGGCTCTAGGCAGGAAAAATGGAAAGTGTCAGAGAAGGCTGAAAAATAGAAAACTTGAAGTGCAGCAAGTTCTTGTGTGGAACACATTAGGAGAACAACAAAGTGCTGTGCAGTAAATGAGAATGAGAATTGGAAAGGCAAAGGTTTTATTCTGACAGCTCTTCACATAGACATTTTCCGTGAGCAGAAAAGCCATAAAAGTGAAAATTATCAGAAACTATTTTTCCTGAAAGATAATAGTGGGAGGATAGTGATAAACATTGTATTTATAAACTATATCAATGTGGATGTTTTCTGTAAATGTTCAGCTGTGACACTAAAAAGAATGTTCCTTGTATAACTGCCATTTTGCTGGTCCTGACTTTGGATTATGTATTTTTAATGTGATACCATAAAGAAAATAGGAAATAGAATTAGGTACCTGAAAGACTCCAATAAATTATCTGTGGGATTTTCTTTTCTACTTTCAAAGCAGGAATTGAGGAAGGGATATGGCTACTGGCACAAAAATTGACTGGATTTTGGGAGAAAAAAAAAAAGGAACAGAATCCATGAGGCCTAAGTTCTTCTGAAGTGGGTTCATAATGCTCCAGTAGTAGATGGGAAAGTGTGCCATGGTGAAGAGGGTCTGCAGACAAGCAAAGTCTGAACAAGGATATGTGGCAGTCAGACAGCTAGCTAAGGAGAGCTTAGGTGGCAAAACATGCTTAAAGGGAGAAGACAGAGTTTGCCTAGTGAAGAGAAATAAAGTTTTGGATAGTTTTGCTATGCAGAAGAATGACAGGGACAAACAGAAAGAAGATAGGTAACAATGGAAAAAGGGAAATTGGCTACCACAGAAAAAGAAAGCAGTAAAGTAGTCTGAGACTGGAGTGTAAAGAACGCAAGATACTGTTCAGGTAGTTGTCACACTGAGAGAAATAATAAGACAGAATGATCTGAGGACAGACAGAAAACCATTAAGCCATTAAACCTGACTGTTTAGCCTGGAGAAGAGAAGGCTGCATGGAGACCTTATAGTAGCCTTCCAGTATCTGAAGGGGACCTATAGGGATGCTGGGGAGGGACTCTTCATTAGGGACTCTAGTGACAGGAGAAGGGGTAACAGGTTAAAACTTAAACAGGGGAGGTTTAGATTGGATATAAGGAAGAAATTCTTTACTGTTAGGGGCGTGAGGCACTGGAATGGGTTGTCCAGGGAAGTGTTTAAGGCCAGGTTGGATGAAGCTTTGGATGGCATGGTTTAGTGCAGTGTGTCCCTGCCTATGGCAGGGGGGTTGGAACTAGACGATCTTAAGGTCCTTTCCAGCCCTAACTATTCTATGATTCTATGATTAAAGAACATGAAATTTGCTTGAACATAAAGAATAGAGGGTTTTATGAACTAAATGGCAACTCATAACTGTGAGATGTTAGGCCTGCACTAAATAGTTGTAGAGGAAAAAAGGATGTGCTTTGAATGCACATGAGACTACAAAGGATTCTGAAAGAAAATCTATGGGTCAGCTTCCAAATGAGGGCAGATGGTACTCCCAAATTCTCCCTAAAATAAGTGAATGATAATTACCTGGGCTGGCAAAGTTACTCAAAGAAACAGAAACTCCATTGACCCTCCAAAGAATCCTCCTGTTTGATAGAAAGGCAGGACTAAAGTTTGACAAAGCTATGAAGACAGTATCCAGGTTTGAATTTTTAGAGAATCTCTGGGACACTGACAGCTGAGAAGACTTCACGCAGAGACAATATTTTACATTTCTATACACACCTGTTAAACACCCAAATTTTGGGCTTTAGGGGCTTAGGCTAGCACAACTGGTAGGGAGATCTCCAGCCCTGGAAACAGAAAAACAAACTCAACAGACACTTTTATAGTCCCTGTGCTTAGATTTAATATACACAAATTTGAAAATCCAGCAAATGGAAAAAAAAAAAATAAAAAGAACTCCTGGTGTCACAGGTGCAAGCAGATTTCAAGGGATAATAGAAACAGAACAGTCATAGATCAGCTGTTGAGGAGTGCACACAGTTTAAAAAAACAGATGTAAATGTGAATTTAGAAGAGTAAGTTATATACAATGATATGGTAGGCAATGACAATATAACAAATGGTTATGGTCAAAGTGTGAATCAAAATTTTGAGAGTCAAAAAAGGGTATTTGGTGGGGTACTACTCTTGTAGTCATCCTACAAGTAGCCTTACAGTCTTCATTGCTTTTGATCAAAGCTGGCAAAAGCACAAGACCTTTCTGCTTCCCTTGGCTTTCCTTCCCATTCCCCTTTGGCTTAGAGTGCTTTCCCCTGGCTTTACCAAAAAGCTTCTTGCTAGTTACTCCTTTGAGACCACTGGGTATCCTGCTGGCCATAATGATTTTGCTCTTCAACGGAGTCACTTCGATGTGTGCTTGCAAGGTCTGTTTCTTACATTATTCAGTTTGTGAACTTTTCAAAGCAGTCTGTTTGCCACTCATTTCAGCAGTGTGCCACTTTGTAACTTTAAGATATGAGAATTTCTGGGTTGTTAAGAAGTGCTCATAACTTGTATAGTCATACACAAAATCCTAAATAGCAAGTTTCTGGACTCCATTCTTGTGTGCAGTCCAACAGCATACCACAAACCTGAGAGGGAAAGTCAGATAAAGTGATGATAGGTACTTCCTTGTGGCTTCAGAGATGACGTGCAACCAACAATGTGAACAGCTTAATTTTGTGAGTTCCTGAAACCTTTATCACAAAGCTAGAGATGGTGAAACATTTGAAATGCTGCATCCTGTTCCCTTTAATAGGACTTTCTAAATCATTTCGGGTCATGTCCATGCTATAAAGAGTCTTTCCTTGAAATACTACAACTGTTCACATTCTTGGTCTGACTGATATATTTGCTTTGTTCTATTATAGCTTAAATTTTTCAAATAAAAACTATAAACCTGCATTTGTATGATGTCAGCATCTTCTGCAAGAGGTTAATAAAATGCATCTGATTGAGTTTTGCTATAAATTTTTGCTCGATTAGTGGATTTAAAGCATCCTTTGACCCAACAGCTGTGAGGTTAGAGAAAGGAGGAAATAGAATCATACTTCTCTTGCTCCAAGGGGACTGCAGAGATAACTTGCTGAACCAACCAGCAGGATGCTCAGTACTTTAGCTAATCCAACTTGCATATAGTCCCACCCTTAAGATGCACCACTTTTCTCCAGATACATGCTGTATCTGCAGGAAGATAGAGGCCTAATTATCACTAGGAGAAATCTCTGCAATCATGGTATTTATTCCCCTGTGCGAACCCAGCTGCTCTTCCTTTCTGTGTTTGCACTTTACCTGTGGGGGAGCACCAGCTTGACAGATCATAGATCATCTCTTACTCCCTTGTATTGCAATGGAGCTTGATTAACCATAAACTATTTCCAAGTTAGTCAAGTAAATCTACAAACACATTTTGTGGCAAGTTGCTGGTATTACTTAGGAAAGGTAAAATTTTAATTTGATCTATAGTATCTGAAGCCTCTACATTTTAGGTTAATCTGTGTGTCTGACTACCTTATCTGGACATTTTAATCAACTTCAAATGCAGATGTTAGGCTGTCTTTTGCCTGGTTATCATCAAGTATTTAACATAAAATGCAGGGGTCTGTTAAGTATGTGAAATGTGTCTCCTTCTGTAGTGAATGGGGGTGTTTCCAGAAGGGGCATTTTTTCTGTAGAAAATAAAACTGCCTCGTCTACACTCCGCTCCG
>JBCJKH010029519.1:8930-20329 GCA_039877255.1 Loriculus beryllinus | reverse complement strand
GGGCGTGTTGAGCATTTTGTTTTGGGCCATCTTCTCAGTGGCTTTAATATTGGGGTTTTTTGCTTTTATGACTTTTTTTTTTCTTCTCCACCTTGAGAACTGCCTGTCTACAGGTCATTGTTCTGGTTTCATCTTCTGACGCCTGCACTGCCAAGGTAAGCTCTATTTCAGAGTAGATCATCAAAAATGTTGTATTTTAAACATATAGACAAGAGTAGGAAAGAGTTGGAGTATCTGAAGCACCAGAGAAATTTATCAATCTCTTTTCAATTTAGGAGAAAAGTAGACAATTTCATGATCCCCCTGGACATTCTCTTTGCTTGATTTGGTCATCTCTATGTCAACTGGTCTATTCCAGTTACTTCTGTGAAGGAATTCTCACATGTGAAGAGAGGTAATAAATACATGCCATGGTTCACTGCAGCTCTTCAAATGCTTTCTATAACTTAGATGAAGTAGTGTGGCTGTAACCCTCTTTTTTCAAGTCCCCTGGTACCTGTGTTTATCCAGGTTGCACAATAACTGAAAAATATGAAAAGGGAAAAAATATGATTGCCTGGAGTGTCTTGCGCCGTTAATGCAGGGTTGAAACAGAATGGAGAGGTTGATATTTAGAATAAGGGTTTGGTATTTGCAATCTTTTTCACTTACAATGTTTCTTTAATGTAAAACAGAGATAGCAAACTTCAGTTTTGTTTCAGTAACCTTACTATCTCTGTTTGTAAAAAGAGTCTGGTTTTTTTTCAATTCACAAAACTAATCTTGGGGTCAGATTTTAAAGTGGGAAGAGCAATGTTTGACACTCCACAGTGTTTTCCTGTAGAGGTGTCTAAATATTAATTTTGCTACTGGCATGTGCATTCAGATGTTTATCATGGCTGTTCAGTATTAAGTAGGTGTGGACACACATCAGTGCAGGGCTGGGAGTTTCGTCAGCCTTGAGGGCTTTCTCCCAAGGAGAGTTGCTGAAAAAATGCCCAGTTTGCTGCTGAATGGAAATTCTTGCTGGGTGGGCTTTTTGAAAAAAAGGCTTTGGGTGCTACAAATAAAAGTCAGCTTCCAACAGCTGAACACTGATTTGATTTTAGTTCAGCACAGGAATATTTCCGATGCAGAAGAATGACAAAGTTGGAAAGTTTTATCAGTTATACATCAGCAGGATTTTCAGTATTTTCCAGTTACTTTATAAACCAGTGATGCTCCATCTTGTGTGACCTTTTCCTGTTACTAGCAATCAGAAATTGATACGTAAAATGAAAAGACAAAAATATGATCGGCTGTTGTTAGAGCTTGAGACACAGGATAGAAAGGGGATGCTAAGAAAATGTTTAAAGATCAGCTTTCGCATTGGAGTGGAAGAAGGTAAAATCCATGTATCCACTTTGCAGTGGCCACAGAGAAGCGTAAATGCACAGCCTGAGCTCTGTGGCTACCTACAAGCTTTGGAACCAAAGCTGACCTGAAGCTGAAGGCTGGCACTGCTGCAGTGGTGGCTGAGTGAATTCCAGCTTGACCTCATGTGACACCTGCACAGTGAGCAGCACTGAGAAATGCAGTGAGACATGTATTTTAATGCCATTCTTGTAGACACGGTCAGGCCTAATGCACTGATGTCACAAGAAACATATGCTGAATTGACTCCCTGGAGCACCTGAGGGTGTTGTAGGTAGAAGTCAAGAACCTCTTCAGGTGCAGTCTGAGGTATGATCCATTGTGAGAACCACACGAGAAAATATATTGACATGGAACTGCCTCAGCTCAGGCCTTAAGGGAGAGCCATCCTCTGCCAGCCCTGTGTAGTGGCTATTCGCAGATGCTGGTTATAGTTATCATGTTAGCGGACCTGACAAGTATAGTTTACTATAATTCTGCCAAAGTCTTGCTGCTGTTGTTTGGTTCCCTGCTGAAAGATGTGCAGCATTTTGTACTTGTCCTCATCAACAAAAATGACATTGCCATAGGTTCAGCTGCTGTTTTCCAGCTCACTCTACAAATGGGTGAGCCAAAGGCATAGCATCCTTCGATGCTGACAGTTGCACGTGTTGCTCTGATCCATTCCTGATATATTTTGGACCTGATGTTTTGAACTCTTGGATCTCGAATAATGCTGAAGATAAAATGTATATGCTGCTTTACTGCTGAATGGATCACTCAAGCAGAAGTTACTGGAATTTGAACCAAACTCATGCCTCCTGAAATGTTAGTGGTGGCTTTATTTATGAGTACAATTTCTATTCTTAGCAGCTATCCTTGTTTGTGCAGGGTAGCACATCTCTGGAATCACTTTAGCAATACCTGTAATAAATGATTTTGTCCTTCAAATATTAGATCCTCTCTGACTTAAAAGTAAAGGGTAAAGCTTCACCCTGTCACAGCAAAGAGAAATATATATGAGGTAGGAAAGAGGGAAATTCTCCTTAACAGCACCCAGTTAGAGATATACCTGAGATACACATGTGGTCCTTCAGGAGGAAGGAGATGAAGTCTTAAATCACTTTGTGGCTTCCTGGTTTCAGATTCAGTGAGTGGAAGGTCTTTGTCCTGCCAAACTGTTTACACAATGGCAATGTCCCTAGCCCTTGCCCAGCTCAGTCTGTAATACAGTTCCACCTTTTGTGAAAGCTGATGGGCAGGCACATGCACCAACCCTGCCTGGAGAAGTCAGGCTGGATGGAATTCCTCTTGCCAGACTTTTGGTGTCCACAATGCAGATGTTATTTTTGTCCACTGACTAAATGATTGCTAAAGCAACTGGTCAGCTGAAGCCCATGTGGTCACTCTCATTTGCACAGTGTTTGTGGTGGGATAGAGTCCTTTTGGATGTATATGAAGCTGTTATAATATGTGGAGGGATGGATGCTGTATGTTCTAGATATGTTTAGACATATCATGAAGTTTGATGATTACCAAATATCATCAAGTTCCAGAATACAGATTAAAAGCTTATGTGTAAATATGTTTCTTCAATAGTATACATGTATAATGATGATCTGGATATTGGTTTTTCATGCACCCTCTACTTGTGTTACTTTATTTTCTTAAAGTAAAACCTGGCATCTCCATGAAGGGTAGATATTTATTGAATACTGATGACATGTAGACCTGACACAGGCCACCTGCTCTTAGTATTTCTCTTCTTGAAGGCAATAAAAACAATAAAAAAGTCACATCAGAAATCCGGGTACAGAATTCATGTTTCCTTTTGCTAGACATGGAACAATTACTTTTCTTTTAGGAGCCACCGTCCTGGGTTTTGATACACTGATTGAAAGTTTCATGGGAGGTCAGGTAGGAGGCAGAGGGGAAAATAGTGGAGAAAGATCTGATTTTTAAAAGAAATCCAGAAAATGCCCTATGCTGAAGTTTAGTGTATCAATGTAACTTCTATGATGTTTTACATGTAGGACCAATAAACTTATAACTCACTAATAATATTGCACTAATAATATTATATAGAAACATATATCATATCTGTACTGAACAGGGATAGTTGTAAGGCAATCATTGTTCACCTTCCCGGGAAGCCTTTTCCAGTGTTTGACAACCCTTTTGGTGAAGAAATTTTTCCTAATATTCAACCTAAACCTCTCCTGGTGGAACTTGAGGCAGTTACCTCTTGTCCTGTTGTTTGCTACTTGGGAGAAAAGATGGACACCCACCTCACTACAGCTTCCTTTCAGATAGTCATACAGAGTGATAATATGCCCCCTGAGGCTCCTTTTCTCCAGGCTAAACAACCTCAGTTCCCTCAGTTGCTTCTCATGAGACTTGTACTCAATGAACATTGTTTGCTTTACTTGTCTGACATCCTTTCTCTTTTGGGAGCTTCCTGGCTCACAGAGCAGCTCCCCTGTGGAGTCAGTAACAAGTTTCCACAGTGGCCCCATCACAAAACCTCTCATTCCCGGTGAGGTAGAAACTTCACTTTCACAAACCAGAAGCAGTACAATATTTGCTATGAGAACTGTGCTGACACTCTTCTAATTGGTCATTTCAGTGGCTTGAGAGTATGAAGTCCCAAATGATCAAATAAGCCAGAGAATATCCATGTAATGGGAAGGATACCTGTTTGCTTATTCAAGAAATTTTCCTATGCAGAAAAAATATTTTTAGCAATATTCTAACTGTATGTGTTGGAAACAGTTCACATATATCACTTCTGTCATGGAGTGATTAGATCTGTGTCTGGGTCTATGACCAAATATTGAGATATAATGAACAACGTAATACGGAAAATATGTTTGACCCATTAAATAAAAGTGAGAACTGGAACTCACAGTGTAAGTCTGCTCTCTGTGTTTGCCTAAAGCGAACAAGCAGAAAAGGAAAAGCATTCATGTGGAATGTGGATGAAAATAATTCAACAAGGTTTACTGCAAATAATATAGAAGAGAATTGGTGAAAGCAGATAAAATTCCAATTACAGGCAGATCCCAAAGGCTGTAACACCAAGGCAGAATATACAGAGAAAAAACAAAATAGTTTGATTTAATAGCCTTGTGTATGCACTATCGAAAGAAGTATGTCCTTTTACTGTCATAGTACCTTCGATAGTTTTCAGAACAGATAATGGATCTTTTTCCACAGTCCTCTTTCAGGGATGGCAAAAAATTATTTGCAAATTTGCGCAGATTCTTTCTAGCAAAAAAAGTATGTGAGCTATTTTTCAAGATGAGGCGGACTTATGGTTTTTTTCAGGTTCTACAAAGCCATTGTACTGGATTTTAAATATTTTCATATATTTCCTTTTATATTTCATATGTATAAAAAATATATATTTAATAATTCCAGTTATCAATGGGAAAAACTGATAGTAAGAAAATAGCCTATTTCATTCTTCAGCTTAACAGAAATTGTATAAAACCTCTTTTGATTACACATAATTGCCTTTAATTTTCTTTTTTTGTGGAAACCATTTAGCTCACTGCAGTACCTTAATTATTTCATATACACAAAGGAATTAGCTTACAGTCTAATATGTGATTTTGGTAGGGAAATAATAGAATTAACTAGAATAACTAGAACTAGACTTACAGATGCCGCTTGCCACATATGACTGGAGGCATTCTTTATCTTTAAGAGAAAGGAAATTATGGAAGCTTGCAGCTGCATTTTGGTAGTGTTTTTTTGTGTACCTACTCCATGTTATGACCAACAAACTGAAAATTCATCTAGCTGATGCAACATGAAATACTGAATACTTCCAAAATACACACAAGTGCTACTTTGTAAGGTGCTTCACTTCACAGGCCACTGCTGTGGGTAAGCCAGCCATAGCTGACCACAGCATCTGCTACATGAGAGCAAAATGTGGCAGGCATCAAATGTTGTTTGCAATTGTATTTTCTTAATCTTGAAAACTGTGAAGTCTCCTCTGTACGCTTTTTCTTCTCTGCTTCCTTTCTTTGTGTTTCTCCACATGTAATTTTAAAGTGAAAACATATGACTTACAGCCTAACTCTATCCATTTACTCAGCTGCACCTATTTATTCAATTTAAATTGGAAGGAGAGTTTACCAACTTTCAAAAATAAATCCAGGACCAGTGCCGAGTATTGTATAAACAAAGGTCTAATTTAATTTTTACTTCTTTTTAGAAAAAGAGTGTGTGGGGAGAAAATTTTATGAATGACCTTTCTGCTCAGAAAAAAAGTAACAGGGAACATGGTGGTTCTTTACTTGGATTCTTCCTCTTCTCAGGCCACAACAAAATTAACAAGCCCTGAAACAAAACTGAGCATTTAAATTAATGGCTTCTGGCAAACTGTCAACTGATATTAACTTTATCATTCACCACAATGACAGTTTGAAAGGCTTCAAGATAGGCCCTTTCAATGTTAGAATCCTGATTAACAGATTAAATAAATTTCACTTTATCTTTCAGTCCAGTACCATCACCAGGACACCTGACTTACTAATCTTCTCTGACTTTAGGGTGAGTATCACTGACTGTAGCTTCGACTCAGACCATCATAAGACAGATGAAGACAGCATGGTAGATAGTTTAGTTGGTGTTTTCTAGCAACTATTTTGCTATTTTTGCTGTCCAGTTTAGATTTTATAAATGGAATCTTTTCCATTTATCCATAAATGGAATCTTATTCATTTATTCCATAAATCTGGAATAGGCTCATGACACACAATCCTAATCTATGTTTCATGTGGCCTGAATTTTCCTGGAAGCAGAGGTTTTTAAATATTGATATTACATTGGCTTTTAGTGTCACTAAGTTCCATGGGCCCATCTTGCTATGTTTTGTGAAAATATTAAGTTCATGCAGCCCTTCTCCTAAGGTGCTGCTGTACTTCATCAATGGCAGAAAGCAGTATGCTCTCTAGTTGGGGCCAATGAATGGCTTGTGAGTGTATGCTTATTCCCATTGTTAAGTCAGAAATTTTTATAGTTTGCCAGCAAATACCAGCAAGTTTTGTTTATGCTATTGGTAAGCAGGCATAGTTTCATACCTAACGTAACAATGATGTTTGCAGTTTTTCCAGGGATCTATTTTTGTTTAAAAAAATAACCACTTGCAAATTTAAAAATAATTAGGATTTCAGATGCACTTAGAGTCGTTAAATTTGAGGCTTTCACAGAGGTGTTTGAATACCTGAAAGCAAAAAATAAAAAGACTAATTTCACAATCATTTTTGTTGAGTGCTTGTAACAGACACATGGAAATAATAACACACGGAAAGTCCAAACACCTTTGTTTGAAAGACACAGTTCTAACATTTTCTTTATTTTGGTAGACGAGTATTTCCAACAGCTTCATTTCTGTAAGGAATTACCATGTCATTGAGACAAGTATCATTGTGTCAGGACAATTGGAAGAGAAAATTAATCTTTGGATGAATCAAGATCCCAAGGATGGGATTCCTCACACCATGTTAAGCTGTCTTCATTTGAGTGTCATACTCAAGTTTGTGTACGGAAGAAACATTTTAAACCAGCAGATTTCTATTTTAAGTGTTTGCTTTAGAATGTGAGGAACTGTGCTCTTGAAACTTATTCATCTCCTCTGTCGGTACAGGGAACTGAACACCACTAGCTCTGCTGTGGATGTTCATAGTGCATATGGGTTGTACAAACTGAGTTGCATCCGAGCACCTTCTATTTCTTGCACTGTTGTCTGTTCGCAAGTACAGATAGGTTCCAGTACATTCTTCCCATTTGCCTTCTGTTCTTTGATTTCTCTGTTGATGAAAACAACACAATCTTGAAGCTGATAAACAGATATTTTCCACTGTTCAGATTTGCCTCTTGCATGTCTGGTAAATGACATCTACATTTTCAAAAGTGACAAACTTACTGGTTTTGCTGTTTGCTGTGGAGCTGCTCTTTCAGGAATATGTGCCTGAAATGCTATTCCTTTCTGAGTTTTGTTTTTTTTTGCTCCCTTTCCAAAGAAGGTGTGTTGGTGAGGCCATGACAGTTGATTAACTCTGGTTATCAGGATGCTTTCTTTACTCTTGGTAAGTCTCTTGCACATGTGCCATTCCAGTTTATCACATCACTTTGAAAGGAGCAGCATCGTGCTCTTTTGACCTTTTGACCATTCTTCATTAAAAATTCATTGTTATGCTTCCCCTAAGAAACGTATATTTCTCCTCAACCATGTTTCAGCCCTGGAAAATACTAAAATGCTTTTAAACACTTTTTCCCATCCAGAAAAGCCATGTTTCTGTAGCACCTCTTACCTAAGAAGGCCAGAGTCCTTCATAAGCATAATACACGAAAGAAAAGGACATATCATGTTCAAAAGATGGACAATGAAGTAAAAGGCTTCATAAATTGCTAAAGTTCACACAGCAGTACCATATTGGTATATAGTACTTTTCACATGATGCTCTCTTTTTTGACATCTACTCTTGTGCCTTAACCACAGCAACCCATAGAAACACATTCTTCTCTTTTTTCTGAGAACTGATTTATCCCTATAAGGACAGTTTATTATACAGCCTCATGCTGTAAATCTTTCCTGCTTTAATGGCTTATAGAAGTCTGGCACCGCAGTGAGTTCCTGCTCATTTACTCTCTGGATATCAGGTACACTGCTGATGTGAGAATGAGCTTCCTGGGAAGTCTCTCTTAACACAGAAATGTGAGAATCAAAGAATTTGATTCTGCTGGGATTTTTCTCATTAATCTGGGTTCTAAATGGTTTCACAACCCTTTGTTTCCTTAATCTTCATTTTTATTGCATCACAGGTTTTATAAGGAAGCATTTTTTTTTTTAATCAAAAGAACCAGAAAACAACCAAGCAATAACTGTGAACGACTGCCTCAGTAGGACTGTTTGTTCAACACAGTCACACAAGGCAGGCTGCTTTAGAAATGTGTACAGCTTCAGGTCTGTTAAATATAATTTGTCTTAATGCAGGCAACAATCTGCATACATCTGTGAGGGAAGAAGGAGGGCTGAGAAGGCAAGGGCTCCTACATATCCTTTCAGATTATTTCAGTAGTCTCATGAATTTATTTAGGGGCTTAGAAACGGTATTTAACTCACTACAGGAATTGCTTGCCAGTGCAAGCAAGGCTTAATTCATAAGCAGTCTGGTGTTGTAGAATGTTTTACCGTCCTCATATAGAAGGTGCCCCTGTAGTGCAAAGTACTGTCAGCATGGAGAAGTGACACAGTAATGTGAAGGATGACTCTTGGAGGCTATACCTGGATGGAAGTCATAAATGTAGCTGCAGCTCACATAACCATGCCTGAGATGGCTGCAAATACGCTGTTCTGGGTAAGGCTGGCCCCATGTCCACCCAAGTCTGAAAGCTGACAGGGTACAATGGAATATGGTAATGATTTTTCTCACTCTATTATTTTACCTGAGTAAAAAACACCAGTTACAGTTAAACTCCAGAAAAATGGAAAAACCTGTTAGGATCTACAGAATATCTCTTCCGTAATGCCTGTATTACAGGGTACTTGGTATCAGTGGGCTTCTTGTAGATCCATCCAATACAACTTGTTACAAGATAGCACACATCTTAATACTTGCGTCTGTTCGTGAGTGGCCCAGTGCTAACCAAGCACAAACACCAGGACATGTGCATTTTCATACTTAATCATTGCCATTCAGTCTATTAAGTAGTGAAAGTTTTGAACTTATAAAGCTCCCAGAGATCCAGTTACAGCAGGTTGCCCACTGAGTGATATGTCAATGTGAACAAGCCACAGTTTTCTGGTTTCATTCTTTTCTTTTTTTTTTTTTCTTTTCTTTTTTCTTTTCATTTCAGTTGTGTTTTGAAACGTCCGTCCCGTGTTAGGAGCTGTCTTTGGGAACAGTTCCCATTGGAAACCTTTCGTCCGCAGCAGCTGCCTTTGCTGGGACCAATGTAAATGGCAATGAGCTCAGGGGAGTGTGTGGAAGGCAGCCCCCTTCCCACCACATCCCAGAAGGGACTTTGGAAAACTCCTGCAAGCCACATTACATTGAACTTAATCACTCGTAAGGAAAATGTGTGGCTCTTGACACTGCAAGCAGAGTTCTCTGCTTGCGTCCTGCTTAACCAGGCAAGGTCCATGGTGGGAGGGTAGGATTTGCAGTTTGCTGCTATAGTAGAAGTGGCCCCTCTGACATCCATTCATTTCACAGGGGGCTGCTCCTCCACTGGGAGATCTTTTACAGGTGCTGAGTCTCCTGGAGAGGATTTTTTTGCTGAACACTTATCTCAAATAATCTTGTTTTTCCTGCTTCAGCTGAGCTCAGTGTGATTTCCACTTTTCTCCTGCCTCAGCCCAGATGTATTGATCACATTAGGTTGCCACATAAAATAGGAGAATGGGAGTGTGTTGGGGGATTGCAGCTCCTAACCAGCTTCTTGGAGGTAGGCTTCCAAGTGAAAAGCTGCAGCCTTGGGAAGGGTCAAGGAACTTCTGGTGCAGAGGGGTTTGGGACTGATTTTCTCACAATGAGGGCTGCAAAAGAAATTGGTGAAGCTCATATGGGTTTCTCTACACATACATTGTTTTTTGTGAAAGCCAGTTTGGAAAACAGGAGTAATTTTTTCAGGACACCGCTCTAGGGTTCTTTAATCAGGTGGGGTGGGTATTCACAGGCTGAGATGTCTCTTATCTTCCTTTAGGGATCCCCTTCTGTGTTGTGTCAGACTCACAGCAGCTCTCTGGTCTGCTTCTCATCCACAGACCCTTCTATATCTTCCCAAAAGTTGAGTTTTAGCCTCCATTATTCTAGCTTGGAGAAACCTGTAAGATTTCAGTTAGCTTAATCCCTTTCTTATGGTTTACCCTTTCTGCACTGTATTGTAGCTGAAGCAAGTAACTGCAGATTTAACTGAAGGAGCTCTGAAGCAGCTCTGGGTTTCTTTAGACACCACAGCATGTAAGGAAGTTAAGGGGAAGCAGAGGCTCATCTACATCATCACTTTGGGCTGTTCATCAAGGGTTTGATCTGTTTCCATGTAAGATTACTGGTCACATCCAGTTATTTAATTTGCCTTGGTAAGAGCCTTTTTAAGTGTTACGAAGCTTAGCACTGCTTGGGGAGAGGCACTTTTTTGTGTGCAAACACCAGGAACTTCAGCAGTGAAAACCCAGATACTAAGACAGCCAGTGTCTAGAGGTTTGAGAATGGCAGCGGTAAGGGTGCACAGCTGTAAATACTTGTGATTTGCCTTAAGTCTAACAGAAGCACTGGAGACTAGACCCAAAAGCTACTCTGGTTTTGTGCATATTTGAAGTATGGCTTATCACATGATAACTTTTGGACAATCCTTCTGGCATACAAATCCCACTTCCTTCCACTGGAGTCACTGGACCTCCACTGCCTATGGGGGGGATAACAGCAATGTGCTGTATTTACCCAGTTGTGACCAACAGTTTGTTTTCTGTACAACTTTCCTGAATAACAGGTTTTAGGTTTTGTTAAGAAGGCAAAGGATATTTGTTTCTCCCTCTATATGAAATAACAAATTTCAGGAATCTAAAGGCCACTGACTTTTGGAGAATTCATGTTACTAATAAAAGGGAAAAAAAAATAAAAGAAAAAAAGATGTGAATTGTGTTCATATTTAAATGAAGATCGGTACAAGTTTGGCTATGGATTACTAGTTTCCCTTCAGGTTTATCTTTGTTTCATTAGCCATTAGGTCAGAACATGAAGGAGGTGATTATTCTGCCCTCTACTCTACTCTTGTGAGACCTCACTTGGAATACTGTGTACAGTTCTGGTGTCCCCAACATAAAAAGGACATGGAGCTGTTGGAACAAGTCCAGAGAAGGGCCACGAGAATGATCAGGAAACTGGAGCACTTCCTGTATGAAGACAGGCTGAGAAAGTTGGGGCTGTTCAGCCTTCCAATATCTGAAGGGGACCTACAAGGATGCCAGTATCTGAAAGGGGTCTACAAGGATGCTGGAGAGAGATTCTTCA
>JBCJKH010029518.1:0-31040 GCA_039877255.1 Loriculus beryllinus | reverse complement strand
CACGTGTCAGAGCATGAGCAGCACTGGATGGCAGAGAGGGAAGCTCTAACACTCCACTGTCTCCCTTTCTTCAGGACAGGATATAAACACGGACACCAGGCTTTCTCCAGAGAGCTTTTATAAAGACTGATTTGCTAGTATCACTGTAGAGTAACTATCCTAAGAAGCGTTCACACAGGCTGGCATCTGGCCCATGCATCATTTTTGTTTCACTTCCTGGAGGCCACCTCTATCACTGCATATCTCCCTATCCCCCACCTATATACCTACAGGTGCATGTACCTGTAGACTGCTGCAACTTTTCTATCCAGCAGCACCAGTGTTTTCCCACACAGAAGTGACTGAACACTGCCTGAGTCCCTTATGTTAGCTCCTACTCAGCTAGGAAGAAGTTCCTTTGCAACCCTGTCACTCTGTCATCACTGCTCACTGCCACTCTCTTAACATACTCTAAGAATGAACTGTCAGACTGTACTTCAGAAAATTTATCACAGAGAGAAATCTCTTTGGAAGGAGCAGTCAGCAATTTTTTTTACCTTACGACAGAGAGAATCATAAGACATTCACTGGATTCTAGTGACAGCTGAAATTTGAGCTGCAATTTTAAAGTAAATTTTCAACTAAAATTTAATTGATAGTGGGATATTTTCTACTGCACCATGTTCGTTATAGCTGTTCACATTTCTATACCCTATAAAATAAGATCCCACCAGAATACAGTAGAAGTGTGTTAGGAAGTACTCACCTGCAGCAATTAAAATTTCACATTCAGAAAGCATGCATGAGGATAATGACTCAGAGTGTGTTTTAGTTTACAAACCATGCCCATAAAAGCCAGGAAAAGTGGAAAATGTTAAATTTAAATTGAATTCTAGTAAATTGCTATAGTCAGCCTCTCTGAGGAAGGAAGAGAAAGTAAAACTTGAATGTGTATTTAAAGACTGACATTTTATGTAAGTGCATCTGGGAAAGTTAAGGTAACAGCAAATTCTGTTATATGCACACAAGGCACTTACCACCATCAGCAGCTTTTGAATATTAAGTGTTCATCCTGATCTATTTACAATAGTCAACAACAGGGAAAAAAACATGCACAATATTGCAGAAACAGAACTGGGCTGACCACCATACACTGCTAAATCTATGATTTCATTTAATGAATCTGGCCAAGATCTACTTTGTTTTCTTTTGGTCTCAGCTCCTCTAAGAGGATCTCATAAGAACATCCAAAGAAGTATAGACAACTATCAGATGTGGGTATCACTTGAAGATCCTCTCTCTGTAGCTACATTAACAATTTTCCTTTACTGTTATGCAGTGCCTGTTGCTGATGCCATTTTTGCATAACTGTATCTGTCAGGATATTTGTAGTCTGTTCTTAAACATGCAAGAAGCCAAAAGAAAAATAAACAACCCACTTACTACTACAAACTAATCCAGGAAAGAGGAGAAAAACAATTGTCAACATTACATAGATAAAAGAGAATTTTCTTCCTGCCAAATTTCAGTTTTGCTGAACAACCCAACAAGCAACAGATAAAATTAACACAAAAAAATGAAGATGCAGAAAAGGAGAATTTGGATTCGTTTTACTACATCCTTGTACCACAGGACTTTCCAGACAAAACTATCTCAGATCCTCATCATCTTGATTCTGCTATACCTCCTGCTACTGTAGCTATGTGAGGTGTAAAGACCATAAAAGACAGCTAAGGCTGATAGCAAAGAACTGGCAGCAGTTACATGCTCACTGTAAGAGCATTCAGGGCATGCTAAAGTTCAGTATTAATAAAGATCTGTGAGCCACCTCTTAACTGTCAGAGATCTCTAGTTAGGTAAACAGAGACTTCTATACAATTTAAGAATAACAATGACCTATTTGAATTAAATACAGTAAGCATCACCCATATAACATCACTGAATAGAAAAAAAGCAGCATCCTCTTAAAAATTAGTTGATGCCTAACAAGTGCCTTTGGTGGCCACAAGGAGTCAGGACAGCCATTGGAAAAGCTAATGAGGCTGCTCACAGATGCTGCAGAAAAAGTGCCTGGTGTGATACTGCTCCACAGGAAAGGGAAGTTCTTTACTGCACCACAGCCTAAGATTACACATACCCCATAATTTTTCCAACAAGCAGAACAACTGAGACCTCATGTCCTTGTCAGCTCCAAGGGCTTAATGGGAGGCTGCACAGATTTATTTTCAGAGAAGCATTTGTGATACACAGTTGCACAGTATCCATAGGCTTACATCCAAAACCCGACAAGTCACCACTCCGTGTGAGTGAAAGGCCACAGCTTCCACAGATATTGCTTATGGCCTGACTCTGACTGCTTCACCCCTGCTCATAAAAGACAAGGAAAAAATTACCAAACTTGTGTGTTCAAATGAAATAACAGGGAACAGGGCAAGGAGACATTGAATAATTCTCTTTAGCAAAGGGAATTTACATGCTAGCCCTTTTATTCCACACTTGTACATGTGCAATTTCTCAGGCAGCCAGAGCATGTGGCTAGATATTACCATTCATATAAGATATTCATATTGCTACTTTAAATCTGTACTATTTAGCCAAGTGGGAGATGAGGCTGGGAAAGGTGAAAGGACACAAAGCAACAGTAAACTACCAACTATAGCAAAATGAAAAAATACCAAACCTGCATTTATCTATCACTTTGGTATAATGCAACTGCCAGGTTTATTTCTCTGGGCATCTCTCATATCATGGGAGAATCTCTATATCTGGGCAGAACATGGCTGTATGGCATGCCACAAAAGTGCAGCAGCTGATGAACTGATTAGTCAGAATACAACATTTATCTTTTCTCCTGCAGTCTCGTTTCCATTTTCCCAGACACATAGCACTGTTACCCATGTCCACACTAACTTATCTAAACTCATAATTAATCAGATGTTGCAATCCCATCAAATACATGGTCTAAAAAGTTAAGATGCCTTAGCATAACTTTTTCAGAGCTACTCAAATATAAAACAAATATATATGCAGTATATACATATAGTGTGTATATATAAAAACTATATATATAAACTCCATGACACAGGAGATTAAGCTAATTAAAAGATTCTGACATCTTCTGATACATGTTTGAAGACTAAAAATATCTATCATCTGAGTTTGGCAAAAACTAAGGCACATTGTCCACATTGATATTTTTCCATGAAACATATTTTTCTGTCATCTGAATTGAAAAACCCTAGTGGTTCATATATTTTGCCTGCCTTTCCATGTGATCATGCTGTACCCAGATCACCTTTCTGAGGTCCAACTGCTTATAATTTCCAGCAAGTATCAAACCGACCATGAGGACACTTCTTTGCAAAATATCAACAGTATTCCAAAAAACATTTCCAGTGTGATCTGGTATATTGATTTAAATTAAATCTGTATTTACACCCATCTAAATCTATACAAATATTTGCAACTATATCATAGTGCCTCTAAAAGGGTCTTAATTCAGGTAGATGAGAGGACCCACCCTAACCTAAAAGCAATTTAATTCTGTTGCCTTCACAAGTTGTCTATTGCCAAGGAAGCCAGTGCCCAAATTCCAGTCATGACACAAAATGAACCTGTTCTACTCCATCTACTCCAATAAAAGAAACAAAGAACAATAAAGTTCAACAGTACAGGACTCTACGAGAGTAGGAGTTTTAACAGTGATAATTTGCTTAGTGGCTACAACTACATCAGATTTGGTTCCATATGTAAAACTCAGAGAAAAACAAAACCACCTTAAAAGTGAATGGTCTTTATCAGAATGTCACTGCATTAGTTAAAACCCAGTACAGTATCATACCACTGCAACTCACTGATGCAGATGGACCACTGGCTTTCAGATCCTCTTGTCAGAAGACACAGTTGTACCATTCAGCACAAAAAGTTTCTTTAGAGGAAACAATTCTCTATTAATAGACCTTGACAGACAAGTGAAGTGCCTAAAGTCCTACTGTTGGTTTGGAAAAAACGAATTAATCTCTAAAAGCAGGAAGGCTCTGAATTGCTTATAATGAATACAGGAGCTTATTATTCTTCCCCTCCCCTTTTGTTAATAATGCAAACTCAACATGCCTCTGAGCCATCAAGACAAAATTTACCATTTCCTGTTTTATTATCCAAATTGACAAGAAAAATTTCTCAACAGAGCTGCAGAAGTATAGCCAGGTTTCAAAGCAAGCTTTTCCAAGCTGCTGTAAAGCTAACAGGAATGCCAGAAGGAGCAGTTACTCTGCCTCCCAAGGCAGAGCCTCAGCGTACACAGAAAACCACAGTATAAATTTTGCCAGCTCATTTTTCAGCCTTGAAAAGCCATGCTTCCCATCTCCATAAACTTATATCATCATCATTCAGAGTATCTGTCTGAAAATCCTACTAAATGCTTTAGAGAAAAAACTATAAAACAGTAACAAATCCTTTTCAGGCCACATTCTAGAACTTGGGTTTTGGGTTGATTTTGTTTGTTTGTTTTTAACAAAGTTCAGCCAGCCAGTTCAGCTATCTGAGCACAATGTAGCCATCCATTCCAACAAGCAGTTAATAGGATCCACTCACATCTCAGTACATTTGTAAACATCATCTTGGTTGTTATCCACCCTTTGGTCTTCAAAATCCACATTAAATAGTAATTCAAGCCTTCCAGGCTTCAGTAGGAATGAGGATGCAGCGAAAAATTAATTAACTGCTGGATTTGAACTTTTTATATCATTCAAATTTACTATAATTTTCTGATTTTACCACACTACACGGAAATGTGATACTAAGCAAAACTAAACATTATTTTGGTGCAATATTTTGTACAGGAAATTTTTTTACTTTTCATAAGAACCATCCCAATCCAAATTTTAGCGAAAACTACGGAAATGGTTACACTGATTCCCTCCACTTTGGATCTGATTCTACGTCTGCAAGACACTATGTCTTCTGAGCTGTGAAAAGACAAACTCAGGATGAAGCTCTCTGCAGTTCTATTTGTTCAGCTTGTGTCATGACAGCTTGAGAAAAATTCCCAGTTACTCCTTCAGTGAGGAAATAAGCTGAAAATAAACAGCTCACCAGAGTACCAAAGTGAAAGAAAAGACGAGATTAAATGCATTTTACACCTCTTTTTTGTCTGTCTAAAAAAGACAAAGACATTAAGATCTTTTAGCTCAGCAAAGTGTTTCCCAGAAAGTTTAATAAAAGTATCATTGCCAACCTTCAGGGAAATCGAGTTGAGCCCGTACAAGATTTGTTAGAGAATCCCACTTTAAACTCCAAAATAAGCATTGGCAGCTTGGGTCACTAGAAGCTTGAATACCTCCAGTATCTAAATGCACTGCAACAGCAGCTGGTCTTGTTGAAAGAGGAAATGTAATTCCCAATTACTCCAATCTTTTCTCTGCTCCTTTTTGCAGACAACTAGTGGAGTATTCATCCCACATTCAAGTGAAGTTAACCAAGGTCTAAGAAATCTCAGGACTCGGAAGAATACTTTCAAGGCTTATTCTTCTTCTGAGTCAGCCTCAGATTTCTCTAGCCAAAAAGCTTGCCACCCTTCTGCCTAACACAGAGTTTCAAAGTCATACTAAAATCAGTGATACTGCTACTCCTAGTGTTCTTTTATTTTATAATTTATCGAGTGCTAATACTTTCTTCTCCTCCTTGCACAAAAAGGAGTTTATGACCAGTCAAGCATCAGAGACAAGTTTGATTTGTGTGCCATAATAAATCAGGAGCCAAGAGCACAAGAAGGGTTAGGAAGCGTACTAAAGTCATCATCAAGTTACACCTATGGTATATGATCTACTCAAAAGATTTTTGACCTCATAATACAGGCATTTGTTTTCAAAGGTTGCAACAATGGCAACAACAAAAGGGGAGCAGAAGTGGAGAAAACATGAACCATTGCAGGTCCCATTTCACAAGAACATGCAGACTATATAGATTTCCACAGAGAGGATGAGTGAGTCTGTTTTGGCTTTTTTTCAATGTCTAAACATAGCTATAAATCTGACTCTTATTTTCTATACATTGTTCCTGTTACATTGTGGAAAAATGCTGCTAGGACTAAATTCAACCCTTTGTTACAAATTCCACTGGACTTGCATCAAAAGTTATAACGGAGCGTTATAGATGATGGGATTGGTGCAGTTGTTTGAATTTAGCATTCCCATTGTGGGCTGAATTTATACAGTGTATTTGGTCTCCAGACCATGTTCCTTTTCCCCACATTCATTTTCATCTGTCATATCATCCCTATACTTGACCTTGAATATTGCTGTAGCTTTGGAATACAACGTTTCTGTGGCTTTTTCTCAGGCCACTACTTGGTGTGGGAAGGGGAAGTATTTTTTGTGGGCTTCAGACCAATGTGAGGCAGAACAGGCAAGAGTCCATACTCCTAAACAATGCAAACCAAATATTGAATCTAGAAGCTCATGCAGAGGTTCCACTGAAGTCAACAGAAGCCACATGTGGCCATTCATCTATGACTTTGAAAGTGTTTCTCTTAGTCATTATTGGGGTCAAAAAGACATAACTGGCTTGCGTTTGTCGTAGATGAGCTTCTAGCAAGAAAAAGTGTCAAGCAAGAGTAGGACAACTGCATCTGCTCGGACAGTGTCTTTTCAGACGTCATTAACCAATCCCCCCACTATCACTGCACTCAATCATTGCTCTTCCATTCTTAATATAGCTTCTCATGATTCAGGTTTCCATTTTCAGTGTCTTCTTTTCCACTGACTTAGGACATTGAAACAAAGAGGTTTGCCTGACTTTTGGCCTGAATAGTATTATTGTTTCGTTTAAATTTTTTGAAGAGAGTACAGTAGAATTATTTAAGAACAAAGGGAAAGAAAATAATTCTGACATCTGTTCTTTTGACTTTCAGCTAACTAAAAAAGTTGTTCTGCTGAGTGCTATTTGTTTGCTGTTGTTTTTCTTAAGTATTTTCCAACATTTCCCATACAATCCTAGGCTAAAATATCACTTAAAACATCACACAATCTACTTGTTAACCCAAGATAGTATTCATTCTTTGCAGGAGTAAAGGATTGCTCATGTATATAACCATGACAACTGCCATTGGCAAAAATGACAACATTTAATGAGATAATATTTTAAAAGAATTTGAATATTTATAGCAGGAAAATACATTTTGTCTTGACTGTCTTGAACAGCATCTGCTTTCTGAAACAAACAACATGGTAAGTTCATGTTTCTAATAGTAGTTGACCTTACATAAATAAGTGGTTCAATAGTCAGCAATACCTTATTGCTATCATAGGACAGACCCTTCCTGATACTAAGAGCACTAAGTTACAACATGCCAACAGTGGAAAGGAATTGAAAATAAGGGAAAATGAGCTTCCTAGGCAGATTTATCGAAAATAAGCCATTTAACAACGGATTTAATTAAAAAAAAAAAAAAAAAATGTATTTTATGCTGCATTAGTACATTCCTCCATCATTTTCAATCTGCAGTTTCCTGTATCTCTGTGTTTAACACAGAGAGGGCTGGTTATTCCAAATTTGCCATCTTGCTTTTCTGCTTAAAGAGGCAAGTTGAGAACTCAGGAGATAAAACATCTTGTTTAAATAGATATAAATTAGCACTAACAACAATTGTAGAGGCTTCGTGCTTCTTGAAGGTATTGCTTTAGACAGGACTTTCCATGCAACCTTAGCTTTTCTGCCAGGGCTTGCCAAAAACTTTGCAACTATCAGCTGTAAAGTCAATGGCAATGATATAGAATAACCATCCACAGGACTTGACTTGCCAGCACCAAAACAATTAAGTGCCACTGTATGGTAAGGAGGGATGAGGGGGATGTGACACATCAAATTGGAAAAGTAATTCAACAGTAAGCTCAGCAAGCTGTTCCCACTATCTCTTTGATACCCAGAAATATTTTCCAGCACCTGAAGCACCCTTATAAGTGATATTCCTGCTAATGGTTCATGGCTAATATTTGTCATTAATTTAAAATAGGATGCTCTCGAAATAGCTCTTTAAAGTAACAATTCCTTTCCACATTAAAGATACATATAGCTCTGCTGACAGACATTGAGTCTAGTGATTGTTCCTCTTATCTCTGTTTCTTATTGACTTATAACTTAGCTAAGTCTTATGAGATTTTCTTACAAATGTAAAACACAGTGAGGGCCTAAAATCCAAAACTTACTTTTATTATTTCTCCTTTATTGTTGAGTTTATGAGAGATAAAATAAAAGGCAGCAAATTCAGAGGAGCCATGGAGGAGAGAGAGAAACATCAGTTACATAGATTACATCACTGGCTGATTTCATCTTCCCAAAACCAGAATATGTTCTATTGAGTTTGATGTGCCAGGACCAGAAATTGGGAAACATATCAAGACAAATATTTTAAAAAGCAAGTACATATTGTTGCTCTAAGATAGGATTGTTTAAAATATAAACAGTTATGCAAATAGGAAACACATTGCCTGAAATACATGAAATGCAATGCACAGTAACCAGCAAAAGTAAAATCAGGCAGTTTGATTCTTAGTTGGATCTTCTTAGCCCAGCTACTTTGGCATCATGCAGCTAGGTCCTTTTCCCATGAGCTGAAGGGTTGGCCCAGATGTGAGTGCAGATAAGGTGGGACTATTCTTAGGCAGTACTGGAAACCTACAATGCCCAGTAAAACTGCTGGTTTGCATTTGCAGTTTCTTTCTTGCCTTTCCCCTCCCTCCCTCCCCCTTTAATTATGCTTTCTTCTCTCTCTCCCCAACAAAATTCCGTCAACTGTAAGTGAAACAGACTGTGATCCACAGAGCATCCATACAGGCAGTCAGAACAGCAGGACTTACTCTATATCAATAAATTATCCCCAATTTAAGGCAAATTACATTCAGTTGCAGGACTGCAGTAAAATTTTGCAGAGCTGCAAGAAAGTTAAAGCTACACAACTCTTCTCTCTACCTTTCCTTTGGTAGTTCATCATGCCAGTGAAAATCTCCCACAGTAAAATCAGTTCCTGTAGGCTCTGTAAATCGAAGATGTCAGGCACTGTGGAATGAATGGGAGGAAACTGGGAGAAATTATTGGTCTTTCTTTAACTTCAGCTTCCCCGAAGCTACGGCCGATGGGCTGAGCAAAACACAGAGTATGACTGCCTCAGAAACAAATATGAATGTTCAAACCTGATTCAACTGGATCAGCACTGAGAATCCAAAACAATAGCTTCTTATGAAGTCATTGTCCTTGTTGTGCATACTGCCCATCACTAACTGTTCTCACTTACCAGGCTGAAAGGGGAATCACGTGAGTGTGGCTAACTCAGGTTAACTCTGTAGTGAAGATTTAAATCCATATACACCAAAATCAGCTCAAGAAATTAACACAGCTTCTCTGACTGTGTGAACACTGTGGTATATGTGTGCTAAAGGAAGCTGACAAATTTATGCCACTAAGCTCTTTTAATTAAGTTGGTGCTATAGAGAAGAAGGCACAAACAAAAGTTAAAGATGAGGCCGTAGGACATAGATCAGGTAAAATTTATCCATCCATTGGGTAGCCAAGATGAGCAACAAATGAACACAATCAGCAATGAAACTAAATAACAATGGAGAGTTCAAAGGAGACTTGCATCCATGTTTGTGGAAGAAATCAGAAGCCACAGCCACCGACTGAACTTGTTAGTTCACAGTGGTGATGGATTGGTTGATTAGATTTTTTCAGGGTTAATAAGGGCAGGCCTCAATGGGTCAGTAAGCTTCTCTCATCTTGTATACATTCTCCTGGTATGTAAACTAACATTAGACAGTCCCTCTTGTTGAGAGATAGCTGCTTTCCCTTGTCATGAGGGTGATATGAGGAGCTGTGGATTCTGCAGCAAAGCCTGTAAAACACTGAAGGGCAAAGTACTTCATTCTGACCTAAGCACATTTGGGTGGTATAATGATGAAAGACAAGAAGCAAACCTTAAAATGAAAAATAAGGAGACAACTGAGAAATATAAAAGCCTAGGGTCTTCACCTTTCTCCCTTCTTTTCCAAGTAATGAAAAAACAAGTCACAAAGAACATGACACCGTTTAAAAGAAACATGTCCCACAGTGCATCAAGGGAATCAATTTATTTTACTGCAGTCTTGCCTGACTGTAAATAGAGTGTGAAATCATAGCAGAACTGCAGCAGAAGAATCTCAAGAGAGAGCAAAAAGAAAGAATATGCAGAAATAATTCATTCAAGAACGATCAAACACCCCAAAATTCATAGCTTGAGAAAAAAATAGATCCTTGCATCCTGTTAGGAAGCAATAATTGTGAAAATGAAATCAAGGCAAGCAGCCTTCAGGTAGGTGAAAACTAGAAGCAAGTGTGCATCTTCTGACACTGAGAGTGAAAGGAAACATTGAAAAGGAGAAGACTAAAATTCCTCTATTTTACAGAGGAAGTAGCAGGTGGTAGAAACTTGCTGTTAGACTTTGGGCTGATTTTCAGGGAGAGGGTCACTATATATGGCTCTTCAGTGGCAGAATTTGCCCCTAAATTGAAGATTGAAACCTGGTCAGTGTAAACAAGACTTCTGTAACTGAAACCAACTGCAAGCCTGAGGAACACAAATAGACTAACCAGATTACATGGCTCACAGAAAGTGAAACTGGAAGGATTTTCAGAGGTCTATCCCCAGCACTGTTCTACCCAGAGCCAGCATTTATCTAACCTGTTCTTAAATGACTCCAGAGAAAAGGTTTCTTAAATCTTCCTCCATTAGCTGGGCTACCCCTTGTGCTGGGAACATCTCAGAATATGTAAATCTTTCCATTAAAATCAAAATGTAGTAAAACTTTACAATCAAAGAAACCTAAAATTTTATGTCTATAATTCAGTCGTTCAATCAGCTGTATTTGAAACACCTTGCACTGTAACAGGAAGCTCTGCCTTTTAAAAAACGCTCTGTTAAAAGTAACTAGATTCAGTAACCACACTTCCACAGTTGATTCCAATTTTCCATAACAAGGAAAGTGTTCCTGGAAACATGATTCTTATTGTTACTTAATGTTGATGAGTTACTCAACCAAAACTAATTAGTTCTACAATGGAAAAATTTTATATGTGAGTTAGGCATGGTCTCTGGAAAAAGCACTGTTGTAGACCAACCCTCCTTTATGGGGCAAATGCAGGAAAGACAGATAGGCTATTTTTGGAGTCTACAAAATCCATCAGAGTACTACTGCACCTTTACCTTTGCACTCTTTATTAATACAAGGAGAACAGTGTAATTGCAATTACCTTTAAAAGGCCAAGCAGCAAGAATGAACTAATTACTTCCCAATTTCAGGGCAACCCTTGAAATGTTTATGAAATGTAGGTGGTTCCAACTTGTCTTTACTTGGCCTAAGCACCACAGGGCTGATCTATTCAAGTGATTTATGTTGGCAGGTAACAACAGCTGTTTCACACTGTCTTCTGCTTTGGCCTTGATTGCACCACACAGTCCTATCTGTCAAAAACTAGTAATAAGTTCAAGATACAGTTTGTGAAATTAAACTGGAATGAAGAGGCATGAAACTGGCAACAGCTACTAGATATTTAGCAATCTATCCTGTATTAAAGTTGCATTGTCAGAACTAAGCACATGCAAACCAATGTTCCAGATCTCAGAAAAGAAAAACTAATCCTCAAGTAATTGCTATGCTGATTGAGTTTAGTATAGAGAAAAAATTATAACTATGAAGCCATCTTAGACAAAAATTGTCTGTTCTTCTAAGCATTGCATACTAGTGCTTTCTTTTTCATATATAGAATTACTTTTTATCAAGTTGATTAAATGAAGTAAATAGACATTAACCTAACTGATTAGTGGACGAAGAGGTCCCAGAAAATGATACGCCAATCTTAAAATTAAACAAGTGAGTTTAAAAGCTCTCAGGAACACTTCTATTCTATTTCATTAACCACAGAGGGTGTCCAACCTGACTAGTTTTGATTAAATAACACCATACCACACTGACATAGTGGCAAAATTTCTCAGAAAGCCAAGTGCAGCTCAGTCATCAAAAGTACGTAGAATCATAGAACAGTTTCAGTTGGAAGGGACCTTAAAGAGCATCTAGTCCCAACCCCATTGCCATAGGCAGGGATGCCTGCTGCTAGACCAGGTTGCTTTAAGTCCACCCAACCTGGCTGCAAATACTTCCAAAGATGGGACATCCACAGCTTGTCTGGGCAACCTGTACCAGCATCTCATCGCCTTCACAGTAAAGAACTTCTTCCTATTATCTAATCTAAATCTACCTTCTTTCAGTTGAAAGTCATTCCCCTGTGTCCTGTCAGCTCTTGTAAAAAGTCCTGTCCAGATTTCTTGTAGGCCCCCTTTATGTATTGGAAGGCTGTTATAAAGTCTCCCCAATCCTTCTACAGGCTGAATGATCAGGTTATTTCATGTGTAGTCCCGGCAACGCTTTAACTCAGAACAGTTTCTGCTAGATTGCGTGTAAAAATCATCATGGGAACTGCCTAGAGACATCTTATATAAATGGCAAAACTTGCTATAGACGAAGTCACCAATTTTCAGCCTAACCCCACCCAGGGACATAAAAACCCTAGAGAGAAACATGTTTCAAAAAAGTTCTGAGTCACCAAACTATTGTTATAGCTATTTTTTCTGGCCCAAAAATTTCCATTTGTGGTTTTTCTATTTTTCAGCAGGTTTGGAAGGTATTGTTCTCATGGTAACTTTCTGCAGGAGATGGGGTAGAATGCCACTCCTTTACCAGTTCTGACTGGAAGGGAGGAAGGAAGGAAAGAGAAGAAAGAAGAACAAATTCCCTAAAGATCTGGACAACTTTTGCTAAATTTAAATATGGTTGAATTATATTACATCACTGAATCGCTTAAAATTGTTAACCAAACCAGTTTCTCCAAAACAACCATGAGAGATTCCTGAAGCTGCGGTTCTTTCTCTTTAAACACCTATTCCAGCATGAAGCACCAAAACTACTTCAGGTAGGGGTGAATACAAACTTGAAGTCCCTGAGATTAGCATTTCATCCAGCAATAACACGTAATTTAGGTATGTTGATCTGAAACACGCAAACAAGAGTAACACCCAAGGGGAAAAAACTGATGATGAACAGAGGTTACAAATCCTTTTGCATCACAGACTAGTTGATACAGGTGAAGAGTTCTGCACATCTGACATGGAGGAATTTTGAGACTTTTAGAAAATGCTGAGTGTCCAAATCTGAGCACAAAACCAACTGAAGAAATTTTGTTCAAGAAGTTCAAACAAACAAAGCACAGACTCTCACAATTAATTTGTGCAAATGCAGAAAAACACTGTGAAATTAATCTGTTCTGCACTGGGTGGTACCCAAGTCCCCAGAGCTTTAAGAGCTTTATGACCACTCTTTCTGTAAATTATAGAAATTCAGCTCACGGTTGGTTGACAAGTGTCCTGTTTTCTCAGTCAAAGAGAATTTTCAGATGCCAGTTGAAAACAGAAAGCAGGGAAGGAAGGGGGAAATAAGGAATAGAGGTGTTGATATTTTTTTTTGTTTTGTTTTGGTTTAGTTTTCAATAAAACCAGCAACAATTACGCTGCAGCAATGGTAAAAAATTATCCAGATTGAGAATGAAGAGTTGCATTTGCTTTTGCAGGCATTTATGGAAAAATACAAGTAAATCACAAACATAATCTGATGTTTTAATTTTCTTTCTTCAAAGGGCACAGAGTTCGGAGGTCTTTGATGAATACAAAATTACTTAAACTCAATGGAAGTGAAGGAATTCCTAAGAAGTGCATATAAGGAACACTGTACAGATCCTTAAGTGGTGTAACTCAATGAAGCAATGTCAGCTTCAGGAGAAAGAGGCTGATTTGCAATAGATGTGGGCTTGAGTAGGAGACCCCAACTAAAATAAGAATGGACATATACCTCTAAGAAATTTATTTTAGACTAATTTCTATAGTAGGCATTATGTAAATATATTATAAATTACATAAATATATTATATATAATAGGCATTTATAAAAGATGGCATTTTCAGCCTATGCTGATGCAAATATAATGGTCAGCAACAGATCTGGTAGATACAAAACTCATGGATCAAATTCTTTCCCTTAGCCACACTCCAGCAGGTGGAATGATGAATGTTCTGGATTTGAAAGCCTCATGCTGTCTAGCACAGCTAATCCTACTTCTTGCCCTCCAAATGTACCAAACATTGGGGGGGGGGAGGGGAGGGAAGTACAAAATATGTAAGAATTCTATTAATTGCAACATAAAGAATCAGACAGAGATGACCTCTCCTGAAGTCACACCATCCATTCCAGTAGAAATCTTGAAAGTTTAAATAAAAAGTGAAAAAAACAAAGTACGTGATCAGATGAAACAAAGCAAATGAAACAGGTGCAGCCACCTCTCAATTCTCTCTTGGCTCCATTGGCTGTAGCAAAGTTTGGAAAGTAATCAGGCGATAAAAAGAAAACAGGATAACAAAGTGCAATTGGTTTATTACTTAAATCAAGATACTCAGTCTAAGTTTCATCAAACTTGAAATGGTAAATAGATGGCCATGGAAGTAAAGTTTGCTGCAGTACAGCTACAATAGTGCTCACCTGCCTGTGAACAGCTCAGTGCAAACACAGTATATACGACTGATGTTTAAATCCATAGTTGGTGCTTACAGTATGTTTACTGATTTCTATGCAACTTAAATAAATAGGGCTATTGCACACAAAGGAGATTCATGTACATGGCAGTGAAGTACTCACAAAGCACTAGGTTGTCAAGCAAGTCACGCAGAGCAGTCTCATAAGCTACATATTCTGAGACAAGCCATCACCAGCCCAGTTCCAATGGATAACAGTGAAAAAATTTGGAAGAAACCCTTACACCTACAATTGCTAGTCTGGAGAGAGGGAACATACTTGGTGCAATAAGTCTTCATTTCAGCATTATTGACTGGGGCAGAATAAGGTAGAGGAAGCCTAAGTCAGGAAGAGACCTCAATTGTGGACTTGCACAGAATAGTGACAAACACACAGGAAAGCCATAACAGCACTCCAATCAGCTCTGTGCCTGGAGCTGGTTGCAATGGGTATCCTCTCCATGCCAAGTTTAAACAGCTTGCACCCTCCTCAAATGGGCTGTGCATCCAAGTTGATGCCAATATAAGGCTGGAGAATAAAAGTTGTTCTGCATCCTCCACATCCTGATCTTGTAGCAGTGAAACCAAAGCTCTGTATGCATGCATAGATGTGCAAAATAGTTAGATGCTTAGGTGCTTTTCATCAAAGCATACAAATGAAAGCTAGAAAAATACTTTCTTTTTTTGTCATTTTTTTAAAAAAGGCAAAAAAAACCTCACCACATTAAAATCACTTGAGAAGGCAACTAGGGCAAAACAGATTCTATTTTGCCCATGATTCCAAGACTGGAGACAAACTCCACAATTCCACAGGGCAGTTTCTTTTTAATGACCACAAATTGAAAACTGTCATTTTCTAGAGAGCTCCTGTGAAAGCCAGGAATCCTGCCAGGCGAACAGTGCTCACTGCTGAGGGTAGATTACACTTCCTCCTCCAAAACCATCAGGATTAGCACTGACAAGCAAACATGAGAGAACCCAAAACAGGCTTTGACATTACCACTCCACTGCAATTAACTCATTCTCTCAAAATACAGCAGTTTAGATGTGTCAACAAATACATGGGATGTAGAGGAAAGAAGAGACAGAAAGTGTTTCACCAAACTTTCTGACTACATACTTTAAATAAAGCGACATGACACTGCATGACCAAATCATTTATGCAATTATCTAATAATTCTGTGTATCAAAATGTTTCAACAAAAATGCTCTGTTGGAAATAAAACTGATATGTCTTTATTTAAAGATGTTATTTTGGGAAGAAAGGGGGAAGCCATAGTCTTAGCATTATGTCAAACAGATTTTATTCTTTTTTGGTTAAAGTGACCTCAGACCACAATACTTACAGGTTGTGCCAAAGCAGGACCCATGCTCAGCACATTAGGAAACCATACTCTGTTTCAGTAGTCTGTTGCCACTATCATCATGACCTTTCTAAATCACAAGCATGTATCTGTCCATAGTGTCCTCTATACCTCTGTGCCTGATCCTCTCATAATGACTCTGGGTATAAAACCATGTATTGAATACAGGTTTAAAAGCTTTACCTCACTGAGAAATCTCAGTGACTTGAAGCAAACAACAAAGTGATCAGCATCAGCATTAGACAGTTGTGCTTACAAAACTGCAGCTCGTATTAGACCTCTTCAGGTCACTGGCAGTAGAAATGATATCGTCAGTGTGCAATTGTTGCTGCTCCTAGCCAAGGAACGCTTTGCTAGGACAGAAGAGCAGTTACAGCTGCCCTGTACAGCATACTGGGCCTGGCCACGGGCTTCCAAATGAATCAGAAATATTGCAGTTCTCTTTTGGATTATTGAACACCGATTTATCTTATACACACAAGGCTACCTAGCTATGTAACTTCAGTTGTCAGAGTCTTTTATGCTTGTGTTAATTTCATGACCCCTTCGGTTCCCCTTCTTCTTGTGGGATGAAAAAAGTCTATGGAGGGGAGGGGTCACTGCCAAAGGTCATCTATATTTAATGAAGTTTCATGTGATGGGTCACATAGCATTCCCAGGCTGAAAAGAAATCTTTGTTGCCAGGACTTTAAAGAACAAGTTGAAGGTAGTGTGCAGTCACACTACAAGCGGTTGTCAGTCAGGTCTTACTGTGCCTTCCAATTTCTTCAGAGTAACTAGAAAAGTTAGAGGGTTTCCTCTAAGTGCATCACTCTGTTTCTGAGGAAAAAAAGTCTTTGGGGGGTTCATATTAATTTCATTCAAAACAAGCCCGCAAAATTCACTTATTCCCAGTAGTATGAGCTCTGCTAATTCACTAAGCTTACTTACATGGCAAAGGATTTGCTGTTACACATCCCACACCAAAGAGGAAAAAAAAAAAAAACCAAAAACCAAACGAACAGCCTGTTTCAGCTGCTTAAGTTTGTATACATATTGCTGCACTTTACTGAGGTTCCAAGTGAGGGAAATGTGCTCGCTCAAGAAAACATGGCAGCATATGCTCAATTTTAAGCCAATGCTTTCCAAGTTCCACTACACTCATACACATGACTGACAGAAGTCATCACAATAGACTGGCGTCCTCCACTGAATCCAAGCCAGAGAATATTTGAACATCTCCATAAAGTCAATTTGGATGTTTCTCTGATGAGAAACAGATTTTCTTTCAACATATCAGGCTCTGTCTGCCTATACATGCAAGTATGACACAGATGAAGTGACAAAAGTTTGCAGCATCTGACATGCAAATTACAGAGAAAGAAGTTAAAGACAGGTACAGCATAATATGGCCTGCTTTAATTCTGGCACACTTAATTTTTTCTGGAATGCAATAGCAGTCACTGCCATGAACTTTTCCATGCATTAATAATACAGCAGAAGAATGCTCTTAATGTGTACAGCTGACTACAGGCTCCGGGAAAACCTGGTCACATACAATATGTATTTTAGAGTCCTCATGGAAACAGAAAGTTTCATTTGTAGAGATCAGAGCTTTAAGTAATCAAAATGAACCTAGAGTGTAAAATTCAGAACTAGATATTAATTCACACACCAGATCTTTAAAACAATCAAATCAGCTTACACCAAATTTATGCTAGTATGAGGGCAATCCAGAATATCTACCATTTTAGCTGGTCCTGATTATCTGTCATACCTCCGGCACTCAGAGAATGACAGACCCTAATACATAAAAAAATGCATATGCACACATGTGTATACACATATGCATATAAAACTAGAGAACAGCCTTATATTCATCAGCAGGGATTTCATCAAAGTAAAACTGGTCTGCAAGAAGGTTGAGAAAGCTAGTATTAATTCACAAAGGGTAAGTGGAAACTGTAACATGCCTGTGAAGCCATTAGTGGAGTATCTCAAAATGCTGAAACTACATTCAAAGTGAACACCTCTCCAAAAAATAAATCCAACCCCCACACATTAGCTGCAATGCATTACCTAAGACCATAATAAATAGCAAAAATTAGAGGTACTAAAACATGATCCGAGATCTATTTTGTTTTAGCATTTTTCTTACTAGCAAGGAAGACAGAACAAGAAGCTTCTGAGTAAGACCACCTGATGAGTAATATTAATTCAGAACACCAGTAAGGAGGGGAAAAAAGCACACGATAAAGACAATTAATGAATCCCTTTCCTCTTGTGATTTCAAAATTCAAGGCTCTTATTAGTATGTAGAACTGAATCTTGCAGATGGAAATGCCCTCTCCATCTCCTTTTCCCAGTGTCACAGCTCCTTGCCTGGGCTAACTCTGAGTTAAGTGCTTTGTACTGCCCTCTCTAGTACTTAGTCTGGAGCAGTCTGATCATCTCAGAGGTGTAAATCATACTTCACAGCCCACAGATCGCCATGAATGGGGTTATTTTGGCTCTCCTATTCCCATTTCACACCCCACATGCAGAAAACTTTAAGTGGCTGTAAAGGAGACTGACAAGGTTACACATCACAGGCTTCTGTGAGCTCTGGAAGCACTGTAGAGATACTAGTTTCACACACAGAAGAAAGAAAATGAGGTGGACAATTCTCATAAGCAATGTGGCAGCTGCTTCAGCGATTCCACATCAAGGTATGTATGCCATTGAGCTATACCCTCTCCACTTTCACTCCCTTCCACTTCCAGTGTGGGCAGCCAAGATATAACGCTATGGGAGAAACCAAAAACTACAATGCCTTGCCACATTTCTATCTGCCAAGAGATAAAGATGTATCTTTTGCTCCCCATCCTCTCTACACAAAAATGTGTCAAAGGTCTTGCTTGCCCTCCAGGCATTCAACTACCCAAGGCTGCAGGTAGGATTTATGCCACAGCTCCAAACCTAAAACTTTTCTAACTCTAATGAGTTCAGCAGTTTAGTTATCAGGAGGGGCAGATGAACCTAGCTGCACTGAAGTTACAGAAACATTGTCATGGCTGAGGATAGGCCAATGGTGCTGTAGCATCCAAGTGTCTCCTCTCATTTGTTACTAACAAGTAAGATCTCCTGGGGAGGGACAAACAGGCTTTCACACACAGAAGAAGAAAGGCTAATAATGTCACCAAATGCCCTGTGGCTAACATTTACAAAGAGGCATTTTTACTGCTGTATAAAGATAGGATAGGAAAAAGCTTGGTCTTGCTGGCACAGACACACATGCATGCACACACAGCGCACACTGTGCAAAACTGTTTGAAGAGCTTGTGGTCTTGTTGTTAAATGAGTTGTGAATGTTTCCAAAAAGCCTGAACACTAGACAATGGCAGGACATTGCTAAAGAATGTTAAAGGGATTTCAGCTGGTCTGATAATTGCCTGGTAAGTCAAAAGTACAAACAGCTTGCAGAAATAAAGGACATGGGTTTGAATGAAGTTTTAAAAAAGTTGATCTTTAATTTTTAAGATGACATAGCATACACTGCAAGGAATCAAAACCACCAACTACAAGATAAAAATAGCTAGGATCTTCTGTTAGGAGAGCAAATCCACATTTACCCTTTCAGAGGACAGATATCCAGAACTTCACATTCAAAAGAGTCTTTCCAACTCCGAGCTGTTGCAAGACACCCAGCTGAGAGTGACTTTCATTTCATGCAATCCCAAGTCAGGAGCATGATGTGAACACAGATGACTTGAACTTTCATTTTTTCACCCCAAACTTTCTAGATGAAGCAGCCAAGACACGTATAATATAGACAAAACACTGATTTGTGCAAGAACTGCAATGCTGGTCTTGTTTCCATAGTCAAAACCATGAAATTGGAGTTGGATGAATCTAGCAAAAATACATCTGTGAACATTTTCTGGCCTGTTAAAATGCTTACATTCATGTACTTCCAAATCAGTATTCTGCATATATCCCACCCCCACATTTAGACAAAGGGAGTGGCCTCTGGCTCAGATGGTCCCCAACCAGCAAATCCTTGGAGGCTGGGCTAGTACAACCGAGCAAGTATCACCTTATTCTTATTATCTTTCTTTGGCACAGCTATCAGAGACAGAGCACTATGATCTGAGCCAACATGGCTATTCCTTGTAACATGCATGCTGGTAAGTGGGAAACAAATTTTAGTTTTATGAGAAGAGGGTTATGCATAGTATCAACCTTCCTGCTTGCACACACACCAGAAACACTTAACATATCCCATCAGGAAACAGAAAAAACATCTGATCGCTCAGCCCAGGCTGAATTCATAAAACATTTTTCTAAATATTGAAAGAATTAAAAATCTACAGATCCCTAAAATAGTCAACATATAATCATGAACACTCTGCATTTCAGAAAAAAATCAAATCCTGAACATTGTAATTCCAATAGCAGAAAAAGAAAAGTTAACACATTAATAAAATTATTTGCTTTACTTTGTTTTCATACACATATTAAGGGAAAACCTGAGCCTACGTACCACCTGAAAAAGATTACTGTGGTCAGCTCTCTGAGCAGCACTGGATCTGTACTGCAGGTACATACAATGTATCCTAACAAGGAAAGGACAGAAATTGAGACTTTACATAAGGCAGAAAACAAAGCATCAGAAGACAATACACATGTGCTATCACAAAGCAGTGCCATATCACATGCATGTTATCACAAAGCAATAACCACTGCTTTTTTATATTAAGCACAGCAATATGTTCTATGTCAGAGCTAGTGTTTTCTTTAATACTGATTTTATTAAGCACAAGAAAATAAAACAAACTGCAATCTTGTATATTCAATACAACTCTGAATGAAGCTTGTGCAACATTTCAGAAAGTATTTACTGCAGATATAGAGAAGCTCTGCTCTGTTAGGTTTGTGATCGGCTGTAACTACCATTCACTAGGACTGAAACATACATTTCAATGAGAAACTGGCAAAGAATAAATACTTGTAAGAGACGGGAAAGGCAAAGACTCCAAATTCACTGAACACACAACCTGCTTTTCCACTAGATGCATTTAAATTACATTTTGCAGATGTTTTTCTGAATCTTTTGCCATAGCATGTGAAATTAATTTTTGAGGGGAGGGAGCACGAGAGAAGCTTTTCTACATTTACATGTTAAAGAACATTTGCTGGCCTAGGCATAGCAAAATGTGTTCCGCTGTTTGAGGGAGGAACTTTCCAGGGATACTATGCATCAGTTTCCAAGTCTGAGCAACTCAGAAGCAGCAGCATTCCCCTGGACTGGGTATGTACATACCCAAACTAGTCCTCTGTGTTAAATACATTAAGAGTCTCAACATAAGATGTATTGCTGTTCTTCTTCCATCGAACTGGAAGTGGAAGCTAAAAATGACACTTTTCACTGGGTCTATAAAGTTCTAAATATCGGAGAAATCTTGTAAAAAATTACATTCCAGCAACAAATGGATTACAAGGAAAAGAAAGAAAGAAACTTCTTTTTCCATTACCTATTTTCAGCAATGCTTTGATTTATTGTGAAAGGGACAGCCAAACAAGATAAATATGTAGATCTTCACTTGAGATGCAGGCAGCAGAGACCTTCCGGTGCATTTTGTGGAGTATTTTTTGGTTTAAGGAGTTCAAAGAATACTTTCCTCTTCAAAGTCAAATTTCACCACCACCGGCCGGGTCATATTCCACTTCTTATTTCGATTCCTATCCTCAATGAACTCCTGGTAAGGATCTTGCTTTGAAATAGCTTTCTTTGAGCGTACATAACCAAAAAAGACAGTTAATGCCAAGAAAGAGTAAAACAACATGACAAAGAGGATGAAGAAATAGGCGTTGTCATATGGTTTATATTGTGGCTCTTTTTGTTGTGTAGCATTTTTCCTTGTGTCCAGGTTCCTTTCCAGAAGTTGCAGAACACATTGCGAGATGAGAGAAGCTAAAGCTGTTTGGTTCATGTTGGGGGAGCAAAAAGCATGTCAGAAAACACGGAAGGGAGTGAGCATCTAGAGGCCCCAAGCAATGCTTCATTGAAGTAGGAGTCTATCCACAAGCTTTAACAGGAGTTGGATCTGGCCTGTAATCATTTCCTCTTTTGGTAAGGAATGCTGTTAAGTACTTATTGGGTCTCAGTCATTTGATAATGAGGAATTCGGTTGATAAGCCTGCCTTGCCTGTGAAGTGATGTCTATTAATAATAAAAATAATGGAGCTATAACAAACCCCTGAAACACACATCCACCAGGCAGTTTTAAATGTGAGATTTCTTCCCCTATATTCAGGGAACAAATCCATTCAGGCCACCAAGAGAGAGGATTTGAAAAACAACAGTGGAATACAATAGGGTGCAAGGGCAAGGAGAAGAAAATAGAAGAAAAGGAAGAAAAAAATATCACACCCCTGGAGAAAGGTGCTTAAGTCCATCTCAGAGTTGAAACATTCAAACAATCTCACACATTTTCTAAGCAACTCTAAATGCCATTCTCAGGTGCTTTCTTTCAGCATCACAGCTGGCAGGCTTTGCAAGAGGATGTTCAAGAGTCTGATGCCTTTCTACACAGTCCCTAGAGAAAGGCCACCAAAATACACTGCCTGTAGGGCAAACCAGCATTCAAGATAAGAAAGGGTTGTTGGATACCGATATGGCATCTCAGTCAGTAGCTAACTATAACTTTAAAATGAAAATTTAAATTTCAAATCAAATATGATAGCCTCAGAGCTTAAGTAGGAAGTTGAATGGGTTTTTTAAGTGTCTGTGTAAGTATTAGGACTGGTGATGTGCAGCTGTGCGATGCCACAAACATGTACAGCACTGAAAATACGCAATAGAGTAATACCCAAAATGAAAAGAACTCTTGATACAGTAGTTCTGGGAAATGAAACCCTTGACTTCCACTGAGAAGTGGACTACACTGAATATTTTCAGACAAGGAGCAAGGGGGTTAAGTCCTCTCCAGTGTGTTTTGTCACAGGTCATGTCTACTTGCATGATAATATCAGAGCAGTGCTCTGTGGATTCCTGCTTCCTATTGTGTTTTACAGGCTAGGTCACTCTAAAGTAAATTGTTGTTTTACAAAGTAGTGAAACCTTATCTTCCTACAAAAAAAAAAAAAAAAAGAAAAAAAAAGAGTCCTTACTGCCACAAACGACAATGCCAGCTGTTTCTTTCTGTGATCTGAATTCTAGAGAGTAAGCACCATGACTTTGAAGTGGAGAGTACATCACCCGACTAGCACTTTGCCAACTCTGCACTGTTTCTTTAGGCCTGACCCCCTGAACTGATTGTATGATGACTAATTCACATGCTAAGATTGCAGTATATCGGTATCACTAAACAGCCTGCATTTGTCATTAAGGGTTTCTTGTAAAAAGAAAGATGAAAGTGAAGTCTGTAATTTTATATGAGCAGCAGACTATGGTATAAGTACATTTAGAATACGCAACTTCTAGAAGAAATGTTCAGCTCCACATTTTAACTATTTGTTTTTAAATCAGCCTTTCAAAACAGAAAAAAGATTAAAAATTCCCATAAAGAGCAATGCCAAATCCTGTGCTTGGTTGGGGGCAAGTTATGGGAGGGATCTCTTTCACCTATTCTTGTGTGCAAAGGATAACAGAAAAGGATAACAGATATGGGACATAACCTTGTTCTGAGAAGAGAGACAAAAAGCTTTATAATAAGTTTAACTACAAATAAAATACATTCATTAAACCAGCATAAAATCTTCAGGAGAACTATGCCCAATTTATATTCATGTAACTGGAAAAGGGTTTTCATTTAGGTTTTGCAATTTTTCCATAACTCTGTAAACTCTTACTGTTTATTTGTTTTTTAAAGAATTTGCTTCAGTAAAAGAAGCATGCAATTCTACATAAATTAAATTGGACACGTGCTAATCCCTGTAAATTTTTTGCCCACTTGAGAAAGCCATGACCTTTGATGGCCAAGTTTCTGGGGCTTTTTTGGTATTAGCAAAATGTATTTTAGAAGGGGGTGTAGGACACCACCACAACTGAAGAGAGAAGTGACAAAAACTACATCAGTGAATTCACAGCAACAGTTTTAGATACACCTTGAAGTGAATAGTGCTGTGCCTATACTACAGCATGCCTCAACGCAGAGCTGCAGTACCCTGCTTCTTGAGGCACATAGTAATTATTTCTCCAAATGGTTTAATTCACATTATGCTATGCAGTGAACTGACAGCCTCACATATCTTAGAAGTTTTTTAATGCTTCTTAATGAAAGGCACACAAAGACTTGTACTTTTCCTACGTTTCAGTCAGATCCATCAACCTAAGCCTGGAAGCTAAATTACTGTGTCAACACTGAGCCACACTTATCAGTACATGGGCTTCTTCCCACGGGTAGCTTGCAAACTCAGACTCCAGGCAAAATAAACTCAGCTCTACATCTTCCTTTCTAGACATGCCATAAGGTATCAAGGTGCCCCTATAGTAGGGGATACGCTAGACCAGAGTAAACCACCTTTAGCACAATTGATAATACATTTCACAGGTTTCCCTACAACTACTCACATCACCTAAGAAAAGATGATGCACAAAGGAAGACTGGTAGCCTTAACACTGCCCATTGTAGGAAAGATTTAAAGGCTTTGCAAAAAAACTACATGTACAAAACTACTTGTACAAAAAAACTACAAATGAAGGAATGCACATACCATAGCAATCAAACTCTTCTGCCTTCCAACTCAAATGGCTAAAATGGGCTTCCAGGCATGCTTCTATGTAAGTGTCTCAGCTGCACTCTGATCAGCCTTAGGAAGCTTTATGCCTTCGAGCCACACCATAGCTTGTTCCCTTCTGCTTCCAAGGAGCTGGGAGAGAACTACTCAGTAACAACCCATAGAGCTCACCTATACTGCCCTGCTTTACCCTTCCTGAAATGATTACGTCCAAACACACCTGCATCAGGAGTTAGGTAAGACCCAACCCCAATTAAAGCAAATTAAAGGGAGATGCTCATTCAGTTTTCTGCTCCTCTAATGTAATCTGTCTCTGTTGTGGTTTAGGGTGTTTCTGTGCACTGTTTCTGCATCTAGTTGAACAATCAGTGCTCTGCTAGGATGCATAAACAACCACTGCTTTAAAGCTGCTTTTTCTCTACATTTTTCCCCCTCTCCCAAACAGCTAAAAGTATATAATGGTGCTTTGAACAGGATCCTAAAGAACTATTTCCATAAAGTGGTCCAATTCCTTTTAGAGATGTACATACATGAAATTCTTCAAATGTGGGGGGGACAATGAGTGAAGATTAAAAAGAAAGTAAAAGATTAAAAGGAAAAGACCATAAGAAAATCTCAAAGGGGGGGAAGAAAGATCAAAAAGAGGATTAAGCATTTTACTTGTTGTTTTTCAGAAATTAAAGAAGTATGGAGGATAAGGAATTTGTTTCCTTTTGGCCCTAGAAAAATGCCAATTATGGTAGCTAAATTGCCATGATCACATATCAGTATGCTTTGGAAATGTGAGAAATGGATGGGAAATATAAACACAGGGCAATAGCTTACAGTTATGTTATGAATTAAGCCACAAAAATATCAAGATTTAGTCACTGAATAAGCTGCCAAAGTTAATCTTTCCTGATGAACTTGAGCAGAATCAGAATAAAAGCAACAGAACTGCAGTTTCACAGGTCAAAATTGCCTTGTTCACTCATCTTTTCTATCTCCAGGTCCAAAAACACCTAAAAACTCCACTAAAAATCAAAGGAAAGTGCCTTGGTGCACAGGGCATAGATCAAGTTCCTTATCTACTGTGAGTATTCATTTTTGTAGGTTTTTTAGGGATAAAAAGGTTAACTATTCTGAGTCACTTTTTGGCAAGAGAGATTATGACACTATCCACACTTGCTCAGCTTTCGCTTTCCTTTAAATTTTTAGGATGTAATAGCCAGGCAACTTTTTGGTGAGTGGAGAAACAGTTTCCTTGCAGGTCTTTTAAATACATGGAATTTATTTAGCCTTTTAGGGATAAAGATGACAAAAGGAGGCAGGCAGGGATTTCCGCCACAAGCTTGATGAGCGTCTAAACCCCATACAAGATCTGTAGGGTANNNNGTATTTTTTACCCAAACTAACTATTTTTACTGGGGCTGAGCAGATGTATTTGATGTCCGCAGCTCTCACTGAGATGGGGCAGGCCGTGTATCCTGCACCCTGTCACCGTTGCTGAGGACAGCCGTCTGGCCTGGGAGGACCTGGCCACCAGCAGAGCTGACAGAGACTTCATGCTTGAGACTCCATTGGGCTCTCAGCGCCAGCATGTGTGCCTGAATTGAGACAGGAGCCAACAAAATGCTCTGAAACCAAAGTCAGCCCAAAGCAAAGGCTCACAGGAATGGTCTGGTTTGGACCCCACATGCTGCAATCCAGCAAATTCGCAGAAGTCAGTCACTAGTGACCCTGATCCCAGCCACACCATGTTGGTGCTTGCACACAGATGGCTAGGGACCTAACATAGCTCCTCCATGTCCCACAGAGGCCCCTGCAAAGGGATTTAAGTTCACGCAGTGCCTCATGTGCCTGGAGCAGAGTCCAGAAATGGCGCAGGCTGTTCCCAGCTGTTGCCAAAGGGCAGACTGGGCTCTGCCCAAAGGCACCCACCTCTGCCATGGGCAGGAACACCTCTGCCCTGGCTGCTCCCTTCAGGAACTTCTCACAGACCCACACGCTCAAGGAAAACACACTTTTAGCAGCACTGAGAGACCACAGCAACTTCTTTCCCCCCCCCACCAGTGACCATGCACTTTCCCTGGGATAGCAGCACCCATGTAGAATACTATGTGGGCTTCATCTTCAGGATAAACCACACCATAGGTTTCTCAACGAATTCCCAGCACGATTCCTGCTGCCTTCCCTCCCTGCCCACAGGGAATACCATGCTGTTTCCATTGCACATGGCAGTCAGACACTCCAGCACCACAGCAACAAGATGGCTGACCCATCAGCCCCCACATACCATGGAGCCTCGTCCCACTGCCTCTCCTGGCTGAGTGCTGTCCTCATGTCTGCTTGCCCCTCTGATCATCCAGCCCCAGTGAGGCAGAAACTCTCTCAGCAGTGGCTGTTTTCTCTGCTCGGCGCTGTCTGCCTCCACAGCTGATGGGTGTCCTGTCTTGGCTGCTTCCCACAGGATGGGTGCTCCACAGTGTCCCCCCACCATCCCTGCCCTAGGTCCAGCACGGCTATGCTAAACCATGATTAGAAACCTGTTCGAGGTCTAAAAGAGAAGCTGAACTCTATCTTACTTTTAAAGACATAGTCATCGTCCATTTTCAATTCAGGCATCCCTGAAGTGGAGCACAAGACGTCAAGGTTGCCAGAGCCACAGGGGAAAGGGACGCAAGGGGGAGCAACCATGACACCACACACAGACACACATCTTCAGATGAAGACAATGGAGAACGAGTTCCATCAAGCACTGAGTAATGGACTCAGCAAAGGGGCAAGACCCTGACAAGCCTGTGTAGCTGGAACGGTGCAGGAAATGGATGATCTCCACCAGGCCCAAAGAGCCCTTTGCCTTTTGCGGTGAGTCTAAAACAGCATTTTGAAAACCTTTGGAGATTTGTACACTTTGTAAGTTATTCCAGTGCTGACTGTGGGGACTCCTATATAAAAGTCGGCTCTAAAATACTTTGTCTTTCCCTGAATTGCCGAATTATAGAGTATTATGGGTTAAGTGTGCAGAGTACCTGTAGCAATCTTCCTTATAAGCTAAATCTTTACAGCGTATGCACTTTGGATCATTATGAATAAACGCATATATATATGGGGAGGAAAATAGTTGTGTTAATGAAACGGAGTCGTGACAAAAAAACATGGATAGTTGTACAGATGTATAAGAAAAACTGAGAACGTAATTGTGTACACCACAAGCAAGGATACCTGTGTGAGCTCTGAAAGAAGAGTATGGTCAGAAACAAGTAGCTTAACATTTGGTTATGGCCTAAGGGATAAACTTTGCTGAAGATGAAGACACCAAATAGTTAATAAAGCTTCTGAACTGTTTCCAATTCTCAGACAAGGAAGCAATAGTTCTTCTCTTATCAGCAACTGCTCTTTCGTATTTGTGTATCGAGCTAGCTTTATTAAATTATTCAGCAAAGGTCAAATGTGATGTGTCTTCCTAGTTTTATTATGATTTTTCATGACATTGCCTGAGTAGCTGAATAATAAACAGTGCATGTCAGAACGCTGCAGTGCCTTAGCTATCCACAAGCACATAGGATTATGAGCCTATTCAGTCACCAGTTCTGAGGCAATATAAATGCATTAAGCAAAGATTTAAACTACATATAAACCCTGCAAAGTGTTGCTTGTGGAACCGCAACAGCAAAACAGAAGCAAACACCAGGTATATGTATATGTATATGTATATGTATATGTATATGTATATGAATTAGGTTTTCAACCCTGCTTGTGTGATAAATACCTTGTATATTTTTGAAAGTGACTTGCCATCTAGCTAAAGCATTTTGCTCCCTGTGACTGATGAGAAGTTCCCAGCCTGTAATGAGCTGCTAGGGAGTGCTGGAAGAGAATAGATATAGTGAAAATCTGGCAGTCCAAATAGCCTATTACTGACAACAACCACAGAAGCAGACTACAATTTTGGTTATTTTTCAATAGACAAATGTCTAGAGCAAATTGAGATCAACTCATGCGATTTTTTAAGATAACTCTATGACTCTGTAGTTGCTCTAGACATTTTATCTAGATGTCATTGGAAAAGCCAAAAGAAATTAAAAATGGGATCTTCTAATCAGGATGAAGGTTTTTAGGCAATTTTTAAGTGAGCAACAGAAAATTGAAATGAACACTAAGGAGAGGTTTATGAATTCAAGCTGTTCCAGGTTTCTGGTGGTTTCATTGATATTGCCTTAAATTATTTTCTTGTTATTTCATACAGAGATACCTTTTAGTAACCCACTATAGACTTTAAGGCCAGAAGACTTCGTGGATAGAAAACATAGAGAACTTCCAATGTTACTAACATAGCAAAAATGTATATTGTACACATTAGCAGTCACCACAGTGGCCCTCTGACAGCAGGAAATACGTTCCTTATTTGTATGAGACTGCATCACAGAATTCAGACAGAACAAAAAATTTGGATGCTATAGTCTAGCATACTTCTGAGACAATGAAAATGCATCCTTATTACAGAAATTATTAGTAGCATTTGATAATTTGAGGTGGGTTTGGGACTTGCAAAATTAAGTAACCTCATATTTTTTCATCAAGTTTGAAAATCTAGGTTACACCAAAATGCATATATTGGTTCTTTTTATGAGAGTAGAGGTTATTAGTGGATAAAGGAAGATTTAAATGCAAAGAATAAATTAAAAATCATGGTTGTACCACAATGAATATTTTTTCAAAGCCTGTCTCTTAAGAGTTTCCAATCTCTTATGAGATGACAGACGGTTAAGTAGCTGTTGTTATTTATTTCCACCTTGTAAAACGTGCAAACCCCACCATCCAAAAAAAAAAAGAAAAAGGAAGAAAAAAAAGAAAAGGACAGATCTCTGGGTCCTTCCTCTTCTTTCTTTCTTTCTGTAGTCATCAGTGAGTAGGTTTTCGACCCTGTTGCTATGAGTACATTCCTCCAATCTAATCCATGGCATTTCTGTCAAACACAATATCCATGGCAGCATAAGGGGCATATTCGTGCCCTTTTGACTTTCCAAGTGTTCATATTCAAGAAACATACATGACTTCCCAAAACCTCTTCAGCCTTGACAGTGATAACAAGAAGGGATCAATGATACCCCAAGTAACCCTTCTAGCTCTGTCAAAGATTCCTATGGCACATCATAAACCAGAGAACTGCTTAGTCCCTCTGCCCTGGGCTCCTCACCTCCTCTAGCAAGAGCTCATCCCAGTTCCCCGCTTGCACGTCTTGCCTGTGAGAGGACTGGATGATTTTCTCCTCATCTGCCTTGTTTCCAGGCCCTCTTGCTCAGCATTAGTCTTGCACACAAGGAAGTGCTTGGGAGACACTTGAAAAGAGGATGGGCAGCCAAAATACGCAGTCTAACTTTAGGTCAGGAAAGCACCTCAGAAGCACCGCGGGGACAGAGGAAAGAAATCACAGCTCTATCCCACCCCCCACAGCTGATGGAATAGAAAAGGACAGACAGTGAAGGTGATGTTTTTCAATCACCCTGCAACACACTTTTCCTGGGAAAGAGCACTCATACAGATATTAGGCAGTACCAAACTGCAAGCAAGGAGGCTTTTATCCTATATTTTTCAACAAACGGATTGCAGGTGGGGAAAAAGAGGCTTATCTGGCCTTTGAAACAAGCCTAAGACACAAGACAAATGCCAAAGGCCAAGTTCTCACAGAGGGGAAACAACATTGAAAAGAAAAAAAGAATCAGAAAAATTAGCAGTTTAGAGCAGGGAATAGATATTAATAAGAGACTTTTAAATTTTGTCACAGAAATTGAAAGCATTATCAGAGAAAAATAAACTTGAAGAAAAAAACTCCTTTCACCATTTTTCAGCATTTTTTTAACATTCTGCTTTCAAAAAGTATGTTCTCTTCTTTTCAAACAGAAGAAGCCTAGCATTAAAATAAAACAAATATAAAACAAAAATAAAACTCACCCAGAAATAGAAGCTGAAAGCAGTTCAGGATTGTTACATCCCATACAAACTAAGAAAACTAAATGTCCTCCAAGCCCAGCGTGAGCCAAGATTTCCTCGCACACTGATGTGCTACTAAAACATACTCCATTCATTTTGAAGGGCCTTCCCCATGCTTCAATCAGCTTGTGTGTAAGCCTATTAAAAATTCTTGAAGAAAAATAGAAACAGGACAGATACCACCCGTAACCGATTGCAAAGTTCCTGTCTTGTATGAAGCCATCCCACTTGCCCTACTTCTGGTGGATTTAAGCCCATTTTATTTTCTTTTAAAAGCACAGCAAAGGTACAATGCTTTCCACTTGGCGGAAAGATGCACTAGTGGTACCAACAGCACTAGGAAAATGCATAATTCATTAATAAACGCAGAACTCGGGGTGG
>JBCJKH010029517.1:0-11478 GCA_039877255.1 Loriculus beryllinus | reverse complement strand
TCACTAGCCTCTTCATCCCATCCCAAGAGAGTGATGGGATGCTGAAGGCTGGCAGCAGATGCTTGGAAAAGATCCTGGTGAAAGCAAGGAATCCTTCCCATCCTGAGCTTTGCAGGCCATGTGCCTGCAGGAATTATGCCACGTTCCCTTTGTTCCTGTGAAACACTTTGCCTTAGAGCTGGGTTTGCAAGGAGAAGACTGGATAGGTGGGGGACACATTCAACCACCCTCATGTTTTCTAGGTACCACTTCTGCATGACCATCCTGATCTACTTCTTGCCACTTCTGGTGATAGGATGTGCTTACACCGTGGTCGGTATCACCCTCTGGGCGAGCGAGATACCCGGTGACTCCTCTGACCGCTACCACGAGCAGGTCTCAGCCAAACGGAAGGTAAGGAGCACAATGGAAGCCAGAATTCACCCCCCATCCCAACTAATCACAGCCACAAGTAGTCAGTTATGGGTAGAAACAGGTCAAGATTTGTTGCATGGTTGCTGCTAATGGAGCAGAGTGTCCTCCAGACGTGGCCTCCATGAACATGCATGGTTTAACCAAGATGTTGACCATGTGTTCGTGGTTAGAAAGGTCTCCAAGGCAAAAAGAGGTGGCCCCTTTGGAGGGTGACACCTCACCCGGGGGGTTTCCAATAGATGACTTTGCTTCCCTGCCTTCTCTTCTCCACACAGGTAGTGAAGATGATGATCATCGTGGTATGCACGTTCGCGCTGTGCTGGCTGCCCTACCACATCTACTTCACCCTGCAGTATTTCAACCCTGAGTGGTACCTGCAGAAGTTCATCCAGCAGGTCTATCTGGTCATCATGTGGCTGGCCATGAGCTCCACCATGTACAACCCCATCATCTACTGCTGCCTCAATGACAGGTGGGTTTTGAGGGATCTCTGGCAGCGTCTTGGTGTAACAGGGTGGAGGATGAGGACATACAAAGGGGTCTGATGGAGAGTTTCACCAGAGTGGCTCAGTGTTTTGCAGTGTTTTTTTCCTTCCCCTAGTAACAAGTAGCATTTTGCTGTTGTTTAGCAGTGCTTTAGCTCTGTCTTCCCACTCCTATGAGGTCCTTTTGCCATCTCTGCATCCCTCACCCCTTCCTCTCCCCATCTCTCCTGTCCCTCAGGTTTCGCGTAGGGTTCAAGCACGCATTCCGGTGGTGCCCGTTTGTCAGCGCCGGTGAGTACGAGGGCCTGGAGATGAAGTCAGCCAGGTTCCTGCAGACACAGAGCAGCATGTACAAGGTGAGCCGCATCGAGACCACCGTGTCCTCGGCGGTTGGAGCAGCTGAAGAGGAGCTGGAGGAGAGCAGCAAAGCCAAGCGCCTCTCCATAGACATGACCTCCAATGGCTCCTCCCGCAGCGACTCCAAAACAGTCTCTGAAAGCTTCAGCTTCTACTCTAACACGCTCACCTAAGCAGCTCCCCAGCTCCATCAGCCACTCACAAGGATGCTCCAGTGCTCAACCCACCCAGAGTCATCACCCAGTTTGTGATGTGCTGGCTTTTCTCTGTGCTGTTTTACTGTCTCTTGCCATGGCTGTTGCTTGCCATCCTTGGGAGAGCCCAAGAGCTTTGAATTAGCTTCATGTTCTCCACTGTGGCTTGTGTTCCAACACAAGGGAGGTTTGGGTGGCGTCTGTCTTGCTTGCTGTCTGTCCGATCACCACAGGATGCAGAACTAGGACGGAGCTGGGTTTTCCTCCTAAACCATAAGTACAACACTGACAGGTCTTTCCCTGCTCTCTGCAAGGCAGTAGGGATCTCCCCAGGCATCCCACCCACAGGAAAATGAACCAGGCTTGCACTTTCCTCCTCCCACCTTTAATTTCATCCTCCCTGTTGAATATCCAGAGAGGTATTCAATTAAATCAACCCCAAAATGCTGTTTGCAGCTGCAGGAGCCTACACATCCACAGGACACCACAGCCCACTCAGTGCTTCAGCTCAGATCCAGGCACTTCCGCACAGTCTCAGCTCATCTCCAGCATCCACATCCCTCTGCATGATGCTCTTCTGTTGCTACTCCACACACAGAGCTCATGGAAACAGGGCTCTCAAGAAGGATTTCTGACCTGAGCCAGGCTTCGTTTGCCATTAATCAACCATTTGTGCCAAATGCAATCACTGTGATGTCCTAAAAGGCCCAAGGCGATGGCTCTTGCATGGATTTTGGAAGTCTGTGGAGTTCTGAAGAAGAAAAGAGTGACCATATCAAAATGCTTTTCACCACCTGGAAATGTCTAGAGCTGCATAGAAAGGGATGTGGAAGGACTCCATCAGAATCAAACAGCTTTCAACAGTGAACAGGGTTTGGAGACAATGATTCTGCAGTTTTTCACTCAGAGGAGGTTGAAATGATTCATTTCCACTTCCTGGAGCTGGTTTGAATCAGAAAAACTATTTTTCTTCTCATCCCCTTGTCTTTTGCATAAAACATTGTCTTTACGGTGTGTACATGGATATATCAGATATTTTAGTCATGTTGTGATGGATTATCTTCACTGGGGCTGTTCATAGAAAGAGCAAATGTACAAATAGACACTCCAAAGGAGTAAATCAAAGGAGAAGTGGGCAAACTTGGCTTGTTGAGAACAAACCCACAAGTCTGGGAGCAATCTGGGGACAGTTGTATTGACTGCTCCTGGCTGCTGGTCCAATCTCTCACCTGTGGTGGAGAAATGAAATTCCTGGATTGGATCCACTGCAAGACAGAAATGCTGCAGAGACTCACGGCAGATTTGCATAGGGCAAAGGAACTGCTCATTTATTTTCCAGCAGCTGAATATCAGACCCTGCTGAGCACACAGTAACTCTGGAAGTGAAGCAGTGATGACTTCTGGAGCATTGCAACTCTTCAGCCTCCAGCCTGCTGCTTGGAAGATTCAATCATTAATAAATCCCCAGCCCCAATGGTTCTTGGAGATGAATGGGCAAATGGATGGATCCAAGGGCAACAAAGCGACTGCAAAACCAGATTGACAAGAACGATCATCTTCATTTCCACCCCAAATCCTGCCAAGTGTCATCAGTGAGGAGCCTCTTCCACGCTCTCCCGAGCGCTGCGACCACACAATGTCACAAACTGCCTCGTGCTTCATGCACGTGTCCTGCTTAAACTTCTACTTCTCACCATTCTTGTCGCCTTATTCCCTTGCTGCTGTCCCAACACAACCCTGCGGCATGGAGAAAGGGGAATGACAGGAGCCTGCCTGGGAATTTGGGGTTGCAAATCTCCACCAGCCCCAGGCAGCAGCGATCGAAGGAATGGGTGAAGTCAAGGGGTTTAACGAAACGGTTAGACTAGGAAACTTCTTCCACCAACCCCACAGGAGCTGTGCTGCCAATACATGAGAAGGTGCTACAAACCAGAGCCAAACGGTGATTTCTTCCCAGCTGCCAAGCCAAATTCCGCATGAAAATGAAACCAAATAGCTCAGAATGGTCTAAAGAGCTGAATAAGGCAAGCAGAGATCTGCTCCATACACGCCCCGTACAGGCTGTGAGCTATAAAAGTCAGCATTTAAAGAAGAAACAACAGAAAAGATATATATGTATGTGTGTGCGTGTATGTGTATATATATGTACATCCATGCTGCCTTTTTGTCCTCCAGGCTTTCTGCCTAAGGATGTCGTAAGCATGAGATGTGCAGAGAAAAGACAACTGTCTTCTCACAGGCAACAATCAGCTTGAAATGTGGGATAACTCCACTGGTGCACACGGAGCCTCCAATTCAAGCTGACAGTTTCCAGCCTGAAATGCTTCTTGTGTGTCTTGTAGAGAACTCTCTCTTGAAATAAAGTGGGAAAAATTCCCACCTCTTATAAATAGTGCCAATGACCGCAGTGGAGCCAGCCTGGCATGCCCAAGCTGATGGGAATGTGCCAAGGGATCATTCAACAGATGGAGACCAATGCAGCAAAACCAAAATGTTCTGTGTAGATGCACCCAAACCTAAGTTTTCTTTTCTCCCCTCCAAGTTATTTGCACATTTAGGATGGTTGGGTCAGGTCCATGTCCAGGCACATGATATGCATCAGGCATCGTTAGCTGGTTTCACCCACCGACCTTGAGATGCTCTGTGGATACAACAGCCACAGAGGAGTCTTCTTCTGAAGGCTGAAAAGCCTAAAACAACACAACCCCTGCCCAGGCTTGGAGATGATGTGATATAGTGTGAGACCAATCTCTGTGCTGCTTCCAGCTCTCCTTTCCAACAGATCAGCTGTAACCCTGAGGTTTTCCTGTTTATTAAGCCTGTTTTCCTGGTTTGTTGGCAGGTCTCTTGATCAGAAATTCAATTGCAAAGCAAGACGGCTTCTTTGTCTCTTTCCTGGCTCTCTGAAATGCAGAATAATAGCATCTGGAGAGAATCATTCAGCAGGTCTACACATCTCCTCCTTGGAGTCATAGAGAGAACTCCTACCATCATTAAAGGAGCTGCCTCAGCCCAATTACAATGCTCTCTAAGCCAAAACCATTTCAGAAGGGAGCTCTGAAACCCACATCCCAGCTTATGGCCTTCTCTTTACCCCCACTGGATTGATTATAAGCTCAGGTTTGCTTCCTGGCACTCAGAAATTGTTCTTCCCACCTAGCTCCCAACAGGAGCATTGGAGCAGCAAATCCCTGTCTCTCTACACACCTCAAGGTCTGCTCAATTGCTCCGAAATACACCATTTAGGCCCTGTTTCATGTGTAACCACTTATCTTCTACCAACTTAAAACAAAAAGCCAGCAAAAGCCAAGCAAGAGCCTGCTTGGCCCAAAAATCAGGCAGCTTTGCAAATGTGGAAGTCAAAGCAAAGCAGCCCGTAACCCTGTTGGTTGTAGTGCTTGTAATGGGATTGCTGGTAGACAGACAAAAGAGTGTTTGTTCACCACTTATCTTTACTCACAGAATCATGGGATGGGTTGGGTTAGAAAGGACATTAAAGCTCATCCAGTTCCAACGTGTGCATCATCAGCCAGAGCCATGTAAAAGGGCCTGGTTCACACCATCCTGCCCCCAAAAGCTGTCTCCAGCTGAATCATGAATACAGCAGTTCTAACACAAAGTGTAGCAGGTAAACAGCCCCAGTGGTCCTGTGGTATATCCACCCAAAATATCATCTCTGCTGGCAACTAAAATTACACTCATCAGTTAAACACAGAGTTGTGGCACCCCAGAGGAGGGACAGTGAGTCCCAAGAGCAGCTGAGGATGAGAGGCCACTTTCGGGTGTCTCTGATCTCAAACTTTCCATCCCACACAATAAAGCTCCTGCTTCTGTGCAACATGATACAGTCAGGGCCAGGAGGGGATAAGATGGGCTCTGATGTACGTCTGGGGTTTGGTATTCAGTGTGTGGGGCAGCTGATAGGAGCTTGGTGTGAAGGTCTTCTCATAGTAGCACCTCCGCAGAGAGAAAGCCCAAGCCTCCTCCACAAAACGGCTTCTCTCTGATCAGTAGCTTTGTCCAAATGGATTTTCATAAATAAATGGGTTTTTTGGGAGACCATCTTGCAACTGGTTCATTAACCCACAGCAGAGTGGTGGCAACTGGCGGCAGAGTGGGAGGAGAAGCAGCGAAAGCTGCCAAAAGGGGGCAAAGACAAAAGTAGGTGAAAAGAGGAGTGGAAGGGAAGGAGTGGGTTTGTGTGATCTGGAGTTTCACCAACAAAAAAGATAACCCTCAAAACTGAGCCATCCACAAAGCTGGGACCGCACAGAATCATGGAATCCAACAGGTTGGAAAAGACCTTTAAGATCATCGAGTCCAACCATTCCCCAGTACTGCCAAGGCCACCACCAATCCATGTGTGAAGGAATTGTTCCTCAGCTCCATCTAAACCTGCTCTGGTGCAGCTTGAGGCAACTTCCTCTTGTCCCATCCCTTGTTCCTTGGGAACACAGCTCAGGCCCTCCTGGCTCCATCCTCCTGTCAAGTACTTGTAGGGAGCCATCAGGTCCCCCCTGAGCCTTCTCTTCTCCATCTGAACCCCCCAGGTCCCTCAGCCCTTCCCCATCACACTGTGCTCCAGGCCCTGCACCAGCTCCATAGAACACAAACAATCCACTTTCCTCTGTGCATTTTGAAATCAAGTTTTCTCTCTTTAAGCTCTAACTTTGTCATACTGCTCTAACAGGCCATTTGGTGCTATGGAAACCCCAGTTTACACACTGGTGCATAGCTGCAAGCAATTAACTATCTGTAATTTCCATTTTCTGGGGATATTTTTGACTTGTGTATTAAGCAAACATTTATGCAAAGCACTGTGGAATCCATAAATGTTAATTGAGTTGAACTTGTCTCTTTGCCACGGCAGATAATCAGATTGATGGCTTCACTGAAGTCAGCAGAACATGCTGGGATGGCTGAGAGCAGCTAGGAAAGAGGCAATACCTCGAGGGGAGGGTTAGATGGAGATCAGGATCAATTCCTTCCCCAGTGGGTGCTGAGGCATTGGAACAGGCTGCCCAGTGCAGGGCTGCAGGCACCATCCCTGCAGGTGTTCGCACACCATGGAGACGAGGTCTCAGTGTCATGGGTTAGTGGTGGCCTTGGCAGTGCTGGGCAACAACTGGACTTGATGAGCTTAAAGCTCTTTTCCAACCTGATTCTTCATTTGACTTGCTGAGCTCCCACTTCAGTTTCTGTGCAGATTGCAGCTGATTTGGGTTTCCATGCCACAAACAGGGCTACTTGGTGGAGATGGTGGAGAATCAGACAAGCAACTCCTTTTCATTAGTGAAGGAAATGAATCAAGCAGCAGCGATGCAGAAATCAACCCAATCTGGTTGCAGGCGTCAAGTGGGGATCAATGGTGGTTTGCAGGTTTTTGGGCCAAGGACCCACATCAAAAGGATTTTCCTCACATCAGCCAGGTGCAAAACCTAAGGAGGAGTGGGTGAGAAAGATCATTAATAAATAGGCTGTTTAAGTGTGGCAATGGCTCTAATGGGCTTGATTAAAAGTCAAGTATCATTCATTTGAGCAATCTGATGGGTAGGGATGCATGTTGGAGCAGAGTCTGAGAAATCCCAGTGTGACCCATGCTCTCACTATGGCATCAGGGTTTCCTCCTGGAAGATAGCCCAGAACTGAGGTCCCAACCAATCCCATGGGCTGTGCCACAATTAATGCCCCCACTTCTTCTGCTTTCCCCATCCCCTTTTCCCATCAGGAAGTTATAAATCAGGCAATTCTAAACCTCCCAACTAAAACCATTCTGATTGCACAAGAGCAAGGTGTTAAGAAGAAACAGAAGCCCTTCCTAAAGCTGCTGGTTGGAAGAGCAGCATTTCAGGCTGAGCTGAGCATTACCATGCACAGCACCTCCGAAAGCATCATTCCTTTGCTTGCAAAGCAGATTGTGGCATCCAGGTTGATTAAAAAGGTGTTGGGGAGGTGAAATGACAGCAATTTCCAACAGAGAGGAAAGGAGGGTTGTTCTGAACGACTCTGCTCCCTGCAGAGGCACGAGGCCATAGCCAACAGCAAATAATACTTGTACTGAGGGACATGTAGCTGATTATTACAAGCTGTTCTCCACCTAAAAGCTTCTCTGATGCATGGCATAATCAAACGGCTGCAAATGTGCATTTCAATGGAGGAATTTAGGAATCCATACCCCAAAGAGGAGCGAGTCTCCTTGAGTGAGGCTTGTGGCATCTCCCAGTCTTCACAGAAGAAGACACAAGTCATGTGTAACTGCAAAGCACTCCTGATGGATGTCCTGCTGCCCTTCACCAAGGTAGGGTTTTCACTCTGAAAGGTGATGGATATCAGCTGTGCAGCAGCAATAACCCTCCACAGAATGGAGTCCCTATCGGATGGGTTTGTGTTGAGTTTTTTATCTTGCAGCCTTGATGCTGTCAATATCACAGATTCCTGGTGTTGGACAGCAGTGGCAGATATATCCCACACTGGGATTTGATCAGCAGCACCCAAAACCACCCACAAAACCATCAGCAGAAACCCACTGGGCACATCTCCAGGGACTTCTGAGTCACTCAGTGTGCCCAAGGGATGGAGAACGCAGCGGATGGGCACAAAGTCCTCCAGAGCAGCTCTGCTCTGAGATGCTCTCAAGATCTGGCAACAAAATCATCCCCGAGGACTGCACCCACGCTTGTGTGCAAGCAGAGGAGGATGGTGAAGCAAAGCTGTCCTGCTCTGCAAGCTGCCTTCCTTCCTGCAGCACCCACAGAGGCATCAGCACCTCTGAAAACACTGGTCCAGTTGGCAGCCTATGCAAGGACCAAAAGGACAAAGTTCCATCAATTTCCTCTGCAACACAGGGAATCACTGCATTTGTTCTGGATTCAGGTCCTGTGTGTACACCATTCCCACTGTCCCCCATGCAGGGATGTGGGAGCTCAGCTCTGTTCTAAGGCCCTCACTCACAAGCACCAACCCAGTTTGAAACGATCATTTCAACCTGCTCAAGTCCTACATTACAAAGTGAATTGAACTGAGTGAACACATCACCAACCCAGCCAGTCCATCCAGCACCTCCACAGCAGGTTCCTGCAGTCAGGAATGATTGCTGCTGGAATCCTCATGGGTTGCATCCGGACCAGCCTACAACCCATTTGTCTTCCCCCTTTGCTTGGAAGGGAAAGCTGCCAAGAACAACACGAGACGCTGCGTGGGCACAACCAGACCAAAGCTGGGGAGAGGCACAGCCTCCTAATGCTGCCTTTCCAACAGCTCAACAAGATTTAAAGCTCATCACATCTCTCATCTGCTCTCAAGCCCGAAACCTCATCCTGATTGCTCCGCCTGGACCTCAAGGACTTGTCCTCAGCTGGGAGTGCTGTGACCACACTGCTGATGATTTATTCACCGCTGCGCTTCAGGAGGTGATCTTGTCTTGGAGTCTGCAGCCACCACCATGTCTGTGAAATCCTGGATTGTGTGATAATACACAAGAGATCAGAGAAAAAGGATCCAGATCATCACAAATGAGCCAGGTACCTGCGAAGGGGAGAGTCAGTGGGGCCACCCAGAGCCCTGAGACCCTGCAGGATGGTCCTTTGCACACTGGGCTCCTCCAGAGGCTCCCTGCTCAGAGCCACACTCTAAAAGAGGGGGGTGGAAATCTAAGCTGTGTTAGTCCAACCTGTGTTACAGCCTCTTCAGACACAGCACTGAGGGTATACGAGGCTGCTTAGGAACAGGCCATGCTAATGATACCTAAGAGAAACCACACCATTCACTTCTGAGGTTTCAACCTTTCCCTCACTTCCTAAGGTGTAAGCACAACTATGAGCAGCTCTGCAGCAATAACAAGCCAGGCTGAAAGCAGACAGCATGTCCTGGGAGGGAAAAAGCAGATGGAGAGGCTGACCCCAGGGTGTCACATTGGAAACCAAACCCCAGCCCCTTTCTAAAGCAGCTGAGCAGGTATTAAATTGCCTTTTATTATTGAGATGAGCTACAGTTGTTTGCATAAGAATAGCACCAGTGGGTTAATAAATGCTTCTGTCTGCTCCAACACATGGAAATGATTAGATATTTTTAGTTTTCAGGCTACTTGCAGAGGGGTGCAGCAAGAGGAGACCCCACTTGTGTGGCAGCAACAGTCACAGGGTCCCCAATCACTCAAGGACATGCCCCGAATCCATATGGAAACCAAACCCCAGCAGCCACTAAGCTGAGGTCTGGTGCTCACAGAGGGCAGAGGTCTCAGTAACCCCAGAAGGGTGCAAGTTCCACACTCCCCAGCTCTATTTTTAGCCTTGCATCCCTGTTGCCAAGCTTCCCGTGTTACAGATCCGGAATGGGCAGCACATCCCACACCAGGGACCTGTCAAGCAGCTCAGCAGCCCCATGGCTGTGACTGCCAAGGTTTCAAGTCTGTCACGGCAGCTGAGGCACTCACACAGGAATGCTTCCATGCTTCCCCACTTCCTACTCTTCTCCTAAGCTTCCCACCCTCCTCCAGCACTTGCCTGCAGTTGGAAGACATTCCCCATGTTCTGTGTCACCCCAAAGCTCCCCATAGCCCAGAATGGGGCAGGCAGGCAGCTGGCTTCCACTCCTAAGCCACTCTCCACAACTCCCAAAGCAAACCTTGAATGAGTCTCCAGCATTCACTCCAAGAGCGGGAGAATCCCAGCACACCCCCATAGGGATTTTCACCCAGCGACAGGTCTGAGCTGCTCATCCAGCTTCCCAAAAGTCCTGCTAGGGATTTATTAGCTGAGGAGCTGATCAAAGAGGGAGCAGCATCTGTAAATGTTCATGTCACCAAATGATACATTCCCTTAATACAGAAGCATGAATATTCTTGTCCTCACCAGCATTGCTAGTGGCTGAGAACAATCAAACGCTGCTATTGCCACGACAGGGATAATTTATTTGGACATTTAAAGCCTTCACAGTTCCTTCAGGGCCTTCACTTCAGGTGTGTAGCTGGAGATAGCCATTTGTTCACAACATTAAAAGCTTCACTAAGAGGCTTCTGCTTCTAGAAAGGCACATCACAAAACAAAGTGGGGTTTACAGCCTCTCCACATCAGTCTGCTCCAACTGGAACAGACAAGGGAAGGGGTCAGACCCGGAGTTACTGGGGACATAAAAAAGCCCTACAGGGTTTCTGTCCCCCACATGAATCCCTTGTGGCTTTAAGGAGCCCTTTGGGCATCCCAAGGGCACTCGAGCTGTGCCTAGGAGCAAACACCAGTCTCCACAAGTTTATCCTTTGGCCATTTTTGGGTGGTTGGAGTCAGGGCAGGAGCTGGTCCACGGCACAGCCACCCCTTGGCTGGCTCAGTGGGGAACAGCTCTCATTTCCCTAAGAAATGTAGAGATGAAACCACATCTTTTCCTCCTGCCCCATCCAGTGGTTCAGACTGGAAGAGCACTTTTTGCACTTGGGAAGAATTCAGACATCCAACTGCAGCAGCATCGCAGGACCTAAATCCATCCTGAAGGAACAGGGCAGCTGCTGCTTCACCCCCCTCAGGGGAATAACACTGGGAATGCTGGCCTGGTAGGGCTGGAAAAGGTTCCCTACTGGCTGGTGGCACTGGAGAAGAAGCTGCTCTTCTCATCAACTATAGGGAAGCACTGAATAGTATGGGTTGGAAGAGGCTTTCAGAGGTCATTTCCCTTTCATGCAGCCGTGCCTCAGGCCGGATCACTCCCCATGCTAAGGCAAGGAGCACGACCCCTCTGCCTGCAGCCAGGCACTGTGCTGGCATCATGGAATCAATGAGGATGGAAAAGAGCTTTAAGACCAGGTCCAACCCTTCCCCAGCACTGCCCAGGCCACCCCTAACCCATGGCACTGAGGATGCGTGAGGGTATACGAGGCTGCTCAGGAACAGGCCATGCTAATGATACCTAAGAGAAACCACACCATTCACTTCTTCTGAGGTTTCAACCTTTCCCTCACGCCCTAAGGTGTAAGCACAACTATGAGCAGCTCTGCAGCAATAACAAGCCAGGCTGAAAGCAGACAGCATGTCCTGGGA